>CM021744.1:6981811-7253894 GCA_011075105.1 Heteronetta atricapilla
TAACTTGAGCCAGGCACACAGTGGCTTATTCATAAAAGAACAGGCTCTTTCTTAATTTAGTGAGGCTTTGCTCATGAGCTTTCTAGTTTGAGGCCCAGTTTAACAGCAAGCAAAGATCAAGGGACCGAAGAACTCCCCACAGCGCACAGCCACCAAAAACTACAACCACTATTTGGCTCATGTACGTCACTCTTCCCTCCAAGTGAAACCTGGAACAAATGCTCATGATGCAATAAAGGAGGAAGTCAGGTAATTTCCTATTCGGGCATTTACCCTTATACACAGCAGAGTGAGAATCAAGCCAGCACAAAGAGGGCCTCACATTAAAGCATTATCCAAGCCAAGGAATTCTTGAAATTCCTACTGCCAAATGTGAAGCGTTTGATTTCTCTGGGCTCGCTAATTTGCAAATCTCTTCTGGACTGAAAGCCCAGCCAAGAGGGTCTAGAGATACAGAACAGCATGGTCCACTTACGTGGGGACAGATAAGGAACTTCTGTTCCCTGTTCTACACTTTCCAGAGTCTCTCTTTTATTTATATTTCTTTTAAGTAAATCTTTATCTTTCAGAATTTTGTTGATAACAAAAAAAGGTGGAGAGTAACAGTTCAGAGGTGCTGAGAGCATCTCTGGAATAGCACTCAGAAACAAGCCGCCCTGTTCACCTCAGTGAGGTATCCAATGACAGGCTGCATGCCAGCACTCTGATCGTTTCGTTCCTTCTACAGCAGAGGGGAGGAAACTCAGATATTGTGAGACTGGAATGAATGAGCAGGAAAATCCTGTCACATTTTATCATTGCATCTGCCCCATTTACTACCCCCAGTAGCACAAACTGGCACTGAATACAACATGTGATAACATTTGCTGTAATGTTATTTGAGAAAGTAATGCCAACATTTAATAAAAGCTCCCGGGAAGCTCAGGAGCTTGGCAGAGCTCAAGGATATGGCACCTTCACAGGGAAGAACCACGTTTGTGGGAACAGAAAACTACATAAAGATATTTTGAACATCTGAAGTACAATGCAACATCTCATTTCAGCAGCTCAGATAGGCAGAACTTCTTGGTGTGAGGGAATAAACATCCATAAAGCTTCCTCTCCTTCCTTGCCTAACTTACAAAGAACTTCCCACCTACAGAATTCATTTGGGCCTTCTTCAACACTTCACTTTTCTCTGACACATTGAAGATAACACCTCAAAAGCTATGGAATTTTGATCAAAAGTACTTAAACAAGGTTACTCAGATTTTTTTTTTTCCCACTTCACAGAAGAAACAACTGAAGCCAGCTTTTCAAGTTATGGAACAACATGCGGCTCACCTCACCTTGCAGCTCACAGGGCTTCGCCCAGACCTCTCCCAGCACAACCTCACCAACAAATCACTGCAAGTCATTAAGGCAATTACTCTTCTACAGGGAGAGTACATGCTTACTAGGCTAAGCCTGTAATTCAAACTGGCATAGTTCAAAAGTTATCAAGAATCGTTCAAAGACAAAAAAAAAAAAGACGAACTCCAACATTTGTGTGTCACAGCGAGAAAATGGAAAGCCAAAGGAGCAGGCAGAATACATTGTCAGTGGGAAACCCTTCCATTTGGGTGCAGTCCAGAGACCTCTCAAACCACAGCCTCAGTCCACATTAAATGCTGTCCATTTACATCAGAGTAACAGAAATTGTTAAGTATTCTGATATTTAGGTGTTCACAATCTGTGTGTTAAGAATGGATTTAGGTGTTATATTAAGAAAGACTGTGTATTAGGTGGTTTATATCACTACAGCTAATGAAAAATGACATTTTTGAAAGGCTACAGGATTCTCTTCATTTGTGGGTGGGTCCAGAACTCAGAAGAAGAAGGATGGCTGCTCCATTTAGGACACTAACAGTGGGAAATAGAGAAAAGACATATTTATTTATTTAAAGTGGATCATGGACAAGGGATGGCGTTTTTTCCTCAGCTAAAATTAGAGACATTACCTTTATTCTTTTCTTTACTTTTAAGGTCTGTGCTAATTATTTCTCAGATAGGACAAACTTAATTATTGCATGCAAGTTCAAATGCATGAAAACAAGCAGGGAAATTCCCCATCATTCAGCAAATTCTCTGCCTCCCATTGTTGTTCAGTGCTGGATTTTAATTGTGCACGTTACAGTATCTTAACCATTTTTCACTTCACCTTTTATTTTATAGCTTCTCTTCTGTGTTAAGGAAAATGCTCCTTTCACTGAAGTAGCAGCATACCAGCAGCTCCTGAAACTGCAAGATAAGAATTCTCACCTGACTACTCCTAACAAATGAGACAAGCCTTGCAGAATTCACCTATTTTATTCCTGGGAGAGAAAAATGTGTGCACCAGAAGACAGAAACAGAAATGAGGAATGCCGGGTGACCTTGGGCAAGTCACTTCACTTCTTTGTTTCTATTTGCTGCTGTTTTCCTTGCTACCTTTGCTCTGTCTTGTCCAATTAAAGAAATCTAAAGCAGGAGCACTGTCTGCATTGTCAGCACATCTCACCAATGGGGTGCTGACCTCACATGGGTACAACAGTAATAAGTAATAACCATGACAACAATTTACAAGTGATGTCCTGCATTTCTAATATTCTGGGTAAGAAGAGTTGCAGAAACTTATTAAAGCACACGTGTAAGTTCACCTTTACAATGAGAAGCTGGTCTTAACTCTTGTCAGCTTTAATAAAACTTAAAAGCTTAGTTTTTCACCCTGGTGATTTATCCTGGAAGGCTGTTGCAGAAGACTGCTGCTCCACTGGTCTGAGAATAACTCTTCTAATTCCAAACCCAAATGCACTCTCGGACAACTCTCACCCACCCGCTTTTATGCCAGCCAGGTCTTCTCCTCCAGTGTTCAGGCCTGTGCTGCATTGAGAGAGGAACCATGGCTCTCCCTGGCCTGTCTTACTGGTGAAAGAGGCCAAACCTGTCTCTGAGTTGCAAGTTAAGCCTGCATGAGAACCTCTGCTTTGTGCTCTAATCCATCAGCCATACAATTGCTGTAATTTCATCCTGGACTTAAGCTTGTGTTAAACTAGGCCAAAAACCTTCCAGTTCCCTAGGGCCCCACTGGCAGGGTGACCTACCCCAGCTCTCCGTACACTTCTCCCCAAATGGAGGAAAGGGAACCATGTCCTTGTTCCTGACATCCATTGCTCAGTGCTGTCCTTACGTCCAGCACTCAGCCTCCATCCTATGAAAGGAGATCAGAGCACAAACTTTTTGGATATGCTCTCTTCCCTCCAGCTTGGGATTGGCTTCCCAAATCTGTATAACTATGTTTAACTGGGTCTAGGGCATAGAAGTCTTTGGGACTAACGGCATAAAAAAAGATGCAAAGAGACAAGACAGAAACTTCTGCTTAGAGGAAAATATTCTAACACTTCATGGATTTGTAGTAGGAAGGACAACTTTCAAACACCCAGTGGAAGGAAAACATATAATAATATCTTTCTTTCTCCTGTCCTTTCTATTGACAGCGTATCACTTTCAAACACCCTAATTTTGCCGGGTGAAAATGTATGCCCTCTTTAATATAGATAAGTCATTTGCCATACATAAGCCTTGTTAATTTAGGATTAACGTTGCTGAAGTAATTAATGTGACCTTATGCAAAACACATGACTATAGCTTCGTACTGAAGTCCTACTGGTTATCAGTAGGGCTGACTTCAGTCCGGTGGTATTAACAGCTGGGTTGGTTTTAGCTTTACAGCTTCAGAGGTCTTCAAAACCCACTTTAAAATAAAGGTCTTCAACTAAATCTTCCAAAGACAAATGAATGTCAGCCAGTTGTTGCCAGCAGCTGACTGTGAGGAGTGGAAACTCTTCCCTGAAGCTTGAAGAGTCAAAGATAGTCATAGACAGAAACCAAGGATGCAGGTACAGTGCTATGTTCCCTTTTGATTTTAATAACCACCAAAAAAGTAGACAAGAAATGAGTCGATGAGTGGAGATTGCACTCAAATTGCTATCACATAGGTACGTGCATTTATTTTGAATTTGGTAAGAACTTCGTCTCCAAAAAAGAGCCAAAAATAACACTGCACTATACTGCAGAACAGCACTTCTTTTAATACGAGAGAATTGTTGAACAAGCAACTGCTACCACATTAATAATTTATCAAGTACAAACTACGGTTATTTTCATGTGGTTTCTCCAGTAAAAAAATCTGCTGGGAGATTTACATAAAAAGAAACTTCATAGGAAACAATGCTACTGCATGGGCAGGGATATGAAATATAAAAGGTCATTTTGTTCAATAACGTTTTGGGATGGTGGTCATTTAAAATGCTTTTCATGAACACAGGCAAAGATCAAAGTATTAATGGAGACAATTACAGAGCACAACTTGAGAGCACCGTAGCAATCAGTTGCTAAGGTTAGGAAGTTTATTGTAAAATAGTGTTTACATTGATAAAGCCCTGCTGATTTTCATATTGAAAATTGTTTTGACCTTCCAGGCTCCTACCTAGCATTACTGTACTTTCCCCTAGGAACAGGTCCAGTGTTTCAAAGAGTTTACTCTTAAAGTCACAAACAGCAGCTTTGTCCATTTTTTTGCAGCTGACACAAAGAAGTCCATTCAATAAAATAGTTCCTTTAATTGCGTATGGTTTCCAAGGACTTTGCACAAAAATAGCTCACAGGATAATAAGTATCTACTTGTCTCCTGTTCATTAAAACTGTATTCATCCATTGCATACGGCACCTTTGTTCACCTTCTTGATGTCAACAAAGCTAAAGAGGGGCAGACTGACCTCAAAAAGGAGCTACATTATTATAAATTTCAAAGCAGGGGTATTTCAAAGACTATTGCCTAGGGTCACTTCAGATACAAATTCCAGACATTCATGTTGGATTTTGTAAGACACTGCTATTCAGTCAAAGCCAAGTTCAAAAGAAGCATCCCGTTATGTGATACGTATGCTATTTCTGATACAGAACTCATTATTAAAAGAAATGTACCCGGCAATGCACTACAGAACAAGAACCAGCACTGTTCAATTTTGCAATTAAAAGGGAAAAGGGTTTCATCTTTTCCAGCCTGCACAGATCAAGGGAAACAGGTATCTGACTTCTGCGATTCTGAGTACCCAGCACTGCCTGGGTCCAGAATGGAGATGAATCCAGGAGAAATGCTGCCTGCACAGAGAGCACAGCCAAGGAGAACATCATTCACCAAAAGCACATTTTGGAACATACACATTGCAGCATCTACCAAAATAGCACTGCTGAAGCAGAGATACCCTCACCCCACATGCCCCAGAGCTCTGCTCTCAGCTCTTCAATGCCTGCTGTCCAGGCCACTGGGGAGCCCAAACAAGCTCGCCACAGTGAGCTGGATCGGAGCTGCACCTCAAAGTCTTCAGCCAGGTTTTGGTGCCGTCCAACGCACTGTTCTCTAGTTCCCTTCAAATTCTTTAACACAGACATAACCAAACTGCTAAAACAAAAGCGCAGGCCTGCTTCCTCACTTACAAATTCTCCTGAAGCATTGTGCAAAACAGAGAACCCGCTCTGCCCACAGAGAACACCAGACTTGCTTTGCTTTTTTGTTTTCTCCCTCCACCAGCTGACTTTAACACGCAGGACATGTAACAATGCCTAGGGCATCATCTCTGACTCCAGGAGTCTCCAGGCAATCTGCAGCCTCTGTGGTTGTGTTACAGGTGAGAGATGAGCAATAATAAAGGAACATTACAGTAGGGAATCTATTGGGATTTTGCAAAGAGATTAAGTAAATAACTTTCATCAGAAGCTTTAGAAGGAAAAAAACCCCTCCCTACTAAGCTTCATGTCATCAGATTTCAGGCTTGAATACAATGTTCAGAGTGAAACTATAGCCCTCCCAGAGCTCATCTGGGTGTGCAGTTTCTCTACAAGGCCACAACGCAGCCAAGGCTGACTGAAAGTCCAAACGTATTTGAGAACACCTGGACCCAGTTTCAAAGGACCCTGAGCTGATGGATGAGTTTGTGCCTAAATTTCGGTGAAACTTAATCAGGTATAGTTAGAACTGTTCAAAGATGGTAGTGAAATCATTTGATATTCACTGCACATCATTCTCCTGAATGTATTTATGCTTCTGTAAGGCCCTGAAGGTACATGATGCTGGTACCGTGAGGGCCTGCAATGAGTGTTGCTTTGTATCTTCCTGCTAAGGATATTGCTTTTATATTTTTATTGCAGTGTCACATAAGGAGTAACAGCCCAGGATCCTATTGTTTTAGGCACTGCAAGAGCACCAATGTGAGTCCCTGTCTCGCATGATTTATAATTTAAGCTGTGTAAGAACAGGATGTCTTTTAGAGTAAGTGATGCTGAACGGGGAATCACCAAATGCCCAGTTATTAGGCCAGAAACTGCTATTGCTATTGTAAATCTGTTCAGCAGTTTATAAATGGGATTGCTTGGGAGTTTTTAAATTCCAGCAGAAAACTTACAGTGTAAGCACAGAGGTTGGTATGTTTTGCTCCTTTCTCCTCACAAAGCTTTTTAAACATTGTTCTGGTTGCTCAATGCAAAAGAGTTTGTAACAAAGTAACTTGCATCCATTTTAAAAAGTGGTGCAGCTGTTTTTTTTTTTTTTTGGGGGGGGGGTTAAGTTTTGGGTTGGGTTGTGGTTTTTTTTTTCATTTTACTTATTTGCCTTATTTTTAAGGAGTTGGAAATCAAATTTCAGCTTATTATGTTGTCTAGTGAATACTTGCTCATCTTCTGTGAGATGAAGGTGCTGACAACAACATAACCTCCCTTGACAGAAATAGGTGTGCAACAAAATCCCTAGAAATCACACAGCAAATACATCCATAAGAATCCTTCAGATTTCCTGAAGTAGAGTGGAAACCAGAGATATGTTTAAAATCCCCAAAGTAATGTGTATTGTCAGCAAACAGGCTAAACTGCTGTTTCTTGGGTAATGCGGGTAAAGTGCCCTCAAAATGACTGTACCAGCAGCAAAAAAGTAGCAATTTTTATGACTTATGTCACATCACATCAAAACAGGTCAGATGCATTTTGTGGGGTTGTTTCACATATGACCCTACAAAATCACATGTCAAATGATGGATAAGACAATTTCTCAGGAAGCAGTATGCTCCAGGTAAAGCCAGGATTAAAGTGAAGGGCTATTTTCAACAAAGTAAGAAATATGTGACAAGATGAGATGCCTTTTTCATTCCTCAATCAAGCATGCCAGTATATCCATAAATGTTCAAAAATGATACGAAATAACAGGAGTAATCAGAAGAGTCATCAAAATAGAAAATGCCTGGCCTTTTTTCCTCAGTTTGGCTTGAAGTGGAAACAAGCCCAAACCGAAGAAGATTTTGTCTAAATATTACCAAACAATTGTAGGTGATGAGTGCCAAAAGAACAGCCCATGGTTATACCCTTTACAACAAACTCCGCAGCAGAAGTAGGACAGAGTTTGTAGAAAGTTGGTCCATTTTTGTTAGACAAGTACGGTTTGAAGAGAACAGAGGAGTTCCAAGATACAAACCTTCAGTGCTTCAGACCTCCATTCATCTGGCTCTTCCTCTCAGGCCCTAGAGCATCGTGTCCTTCAAAAGTATACCTCGATCAGAGTCAGTCAAGTTTAGATGTTTACAAATACCTTTAAACGCAAAACACGGAACAACAAACAGTGGCCTTTTTCTTATGCTGTGACCTCACAACAAACACCTGGGCTGCTTTAGCTTCCAAAGCCACGCTAATTAAATTAAATATTGTTCTAAAAAAATAGCATCTCTCTCTCTGCTTCAGTACATAAGGGCAATATCCTCTTCAGGTTCTGTGAATCAACTGCCAATTATCTCCTTGCAAGTGGAAACAACAAACTCTGCTAGTCGGGTAAAACTGTGTTTTCATACAAGGGAGCACAAGCATAAGGCTAATGTCTGCTAGAAGGAAATTCAGCATAATAAAACACTGAAGGAACAAGGGAGGCAGTTTAAATAAGTGCTCCTCACTCAGTCACTGCTATATGCTCTGTCATCACTCACTCTAACATGATGATGTTGCCACGATGAAGCACTTTCTTAGCAGCAATTACCTCTGTTATCGGGTCAAACCATTTAGAACTTCTTATTGTTCCCCATCTTAAAGGTACCCTGTTTTCAGACTAGATTTTAACATGGATAATACACCTGCACAGGAGTCAAAAGCTTGAAATTCCTCCTTCACATCCATTTTGTGGGTCAGCAGCCCTGGAGGAGAGGTTGACAGGGTCAGGGGAAGGGTAGAGCCTGGATTATATATATTCTTTCACTAGACGTGAAGAGGCACATTCACATTTGGGAATGTGACAGGACATTCATCATCCTGCTCGTTCTCCTGGAGAGAAAGGAGAGCCAGTAATTGCTAGTAGAAGGGGTATCTGAGAGCACAAGGAGCTATCCCGACAAGGTGCTGGTGATACATGTCCTCTTATTCAAGGCATGACCTAATGCACAGTATTGACTCCAGTCCTATTTACCCTCCAGAGTGACACAGGTGATTCTTGATCAAGTCTGCACAAAACCACATGCTGTAACACCAATGCCTCATGGCACGAATGTTGGCAAGGTTATCAGTGATGGGATGCTTGGAAATACAACACCAGTCATCAGCTCAAAGTCGGCAAAGACAAGTCATATATAATACACACACAGCCCTGCCTTGCAATGACGCATCTTTTGGACAAATGTGTTTGTTTCCCCAAAGGAGACAGTAACCCAAAATGGGTATTAAAAACATAGAAGAGCCAATTATCTTTTTATTGCTTTTTACACTAAGGCCTTTTCTGTTGTACTACCAGGTCGGTTTCATCTGAATGCACAAAGAAACTGAAAATACTTACCTGCTCCTCAATGCCAAGGTGAATTTAATCAGAAAACTAATTGCTTTCATTTTTCTGTTATAAACTCTTCAATTTGCTGTAGCGATTACCAGGGTGAGAATTTTCTGCCTGTAATCATGTCCAAAAGGGAATGGTCTGTGTTGTTTCTTGGAAGAAAATTGCCTTTAGAAAAATCCTGTTTGTTCACTAGAGTATCAAGGAGCACCGTGGCTGAAGAATGAGATGCACAGCTTTTGAGATTAATCATTATGATGAATTAGAGAAAAGCTAAAGGCTGTAAAACATACCTGTAGTCTATGACCACTTAGATTCCAGTAATTACACCAGTAACTGCCATCTTCACTGCTTCTATGTAGATTCTCCCCCTGCCAACCTCAGTCCTCAGAGATGGATTAATAACCTGATGTATAATAACCAGCTCTCCACTCACTGGCCTTAAACAGCTGGCAGCTGCAAGAAACATGAACTAGAACCAAAATACCATATTAAACGATTTCCTTAGCCACCCGTGCAATATTCTGTGTTTAACAAATAAGTAAGAATTGCTGAAAACAAATCTCTTCAGTGAGATACTGTTGGATTTTTATCCTTAGAGCCAGCATTCGATACAGACTTAGAAGATGTGGTCGTGTCATGGTATCTCATTATTTCTTTTGATGTGTTACCACAACTTTATGGAGTGGTGCTGGTTCCAGTCATGAAATGCAGATTTGGGACACAGTGTTGTGTCTGCTCAAATTGAAGCTGAGCACACACAGCACATATAAATAACCCTAGTGCTGGGACTTTAGGAAAGGATTTAAGATGGTATTTGAAGAAAAGTATAGAAGTTTATAATGCTGCAGTTAAACATACAATTTTCACAGCTTGAAGTAAGTTTTTTTCCCTAAAATATTTTGTTACATACCATGCAGAAGCTGGTGATCATTAAGCTGTGTGATAGGAAACCCACATAGTGCATAGAGCCAGTCAAAACACTTTTCTGGCACAGTTTGCAGCCCCAGATCTCATATCAGGGATCGCACTGGACACTGAATAACATGAGCATGTCCCACAGTACATACAGCAAAGCAGCATCTCAGAACGTTTAAATTCAGGAGGGACAATCATGCCACAGACTGACATTTTATAAAATGAATAATACTGAATTTTACCCAGAGAAGTCACTGGTAAACCCCGACTCATGTTTCCTTCGTAGCAGGAGCACTCCCACCAGTTTTTGCAGCAGCATGCTCTAAATGGCTAACTACTTGGAGTGTTAAAGAAAACCTGCATCTTGTTTGTAATACATCTGGAGTGAGAGAAAAGGAAATGGGAGACAGCGCCAAGATATTTGTGAGAAAAGCAAACAAGCAAGAGGCAATCTGGCTGCCTCAGCAGAATCTATTTTTCTTGTATTAAATGCAGAGAAGCAGAGGTAATTCAGATAGAGCATTATCTAATAGCAATGGCAAGATGAGGAGAGTTTACGAACATCCATTGTACCAGATCTAAGTGGTCGTGCTGTTCAAGGAGAAATGAAAATGTGAATTGACTAGGGTCCAGGAAGTCAAGCGCAGGAATAAGCAGAACTGAGAGCTCATTTAATGCAAGCCCCAACCTAATGAAAAGACAGATCATTGGAAGTAATGAAGAGCCAGCCAGCACTAGGAATAGATTACACATGCACATAAAAGCACTGCTTCTGTCTGTTACTGAATGTGGGTTCCACAGGGCTCTAAAACACCAGCAGCAATGAGGTAAATCAAACCGCTGGTGCCCAAGGAGTGCTCTGACGTGTAAATCACATGCTGACTGTCACCTTGTGCCACACAGAGATCTTAAATGGTTCCAGTTGACCTGCAGGAAAAGCAACAATGACAACAGCAGCAGCACATTGTTAAAAGACTGAAGGAGGACTATTTTTGGTATCAGTAATCCCTACTGACCACCTGCCTGCTTCTCAGCTGACAACACACTGTCACCTCCACAGAAGCAGAGTATCCTCTAGGGAGAAGAGGAAAACAAATACTGGGAATGAATTAATAAATAAACAAACAGACAGGGAAGCTGATAAAACATCAAAAACAAAACCCCTGTGACAGAGGCAGGAAAGGAAATGTGAACGTAGGAAGTTACTAACACAGGAACATTTTGCCAGGATGGAAAAAGCAAAATCTGCCAGAAAGGAAGCAGCAAAGTTGCAACAGCAGGAAAACCAGGAGCTATAGAGGATGCCAAAGCAGAGGCACTGTTAAAGCTGAAGTGGAGCTGTGAAATAAACGGTCTCTGGCTACCCTTTGCACAGAGGTAGTCACTGACCAAGCTGTGAGTATTGAAAAAGCCTCCCAGAGTCCTTAAGGCAGTGGAATTACACAGTTTGTTGATATGGGAAAAGAAGGAGCTCTCTAACGGTGAGAGGGCCTTAGGGAAACAATCGTGGAACCACCTGAAAACTCAAAGGCATGCTTGTTTTCTTACCAAAATAGAGACCTCGTTGCCATCTCATCTGAAGAAAATTACTGTGACTGACAGGCTAGAGGCTCACATATCAAGGCATCTTTAAGTTACAGAGGGCTTCTGAGACTATATTTATACCCCAATTTTGAGCATCTCTCAGAAAGCTGCTGTCAGAAATGGTCTCATTATGCCACTGCCAAACAGAGCACAGTAAGAGAGTTACTACCCAGAGCCTAAAACTTAAGTAGGTGGAAAAGACAGCAGGTCTTTAGAGAACAAACTGGGGAAAAATGACAGGAATAGGAGCACAATTTAGAGTTTAAGCCCCTGTGAAGCTAAGAGAAAGACTATTCATTTATTTCAGCAGACTTTGGATCATCAGACCCCTCACTTCTGAAGAGCTTTGAAGTTGAAAAATGTTAGAGGAACACTCAAAATACTTATCAACAGAAAAATGCAGCTAAAGAGATGTATATGAGTGTCTTTTTAACTTGTTTGGAAAGGTCAGAAGATCAAGAAGAATGCTCGCAGATAGGAGGTGATTTAATGGGATTTGAGGGGAGCGCTTTAGAAACAGTACGGATAACACATGAAAAAGGAGCTGAGCGCATGTTAGAAGAGTTTGTGCACTATAAACTCATCAGGACTAGCCAAGGACAGGTCAGAAAGCAGAACAAGCTAAATCAGGCTGTTCTTCTAACTTACAAGCACCCTGAATATTTGCTATCTTGTCATAAATCAAGGTAAAACAGCTTACGTAAGTTCTTTGGCAGAAATGCTGGTTTAACAAGCTTTTACCACCAAATCTGTCCCTGCAGCTTGTTGTCATCAGACAGATGCTATGCAACATTTTTATTCCCACGTGGGGTGGAAGCTACTGCCTGAAGTTCACACATTAAAATGAGGAGAGCCTCCCTGTCGTCCTGTAACACCCTCCTCCGTGCCTTATGACCAGTGGAACGAGGCAAGCTCCCATGAGGCTAGCTAGTGAAGAAATGCAGTACCAGAATTTGCAGCTGCAAAGTGGATTAGCATCTTTCAAACTGTATGTGCAGTAGCAGGAAGTAGATACCTAAATAGCCAAGAGCCATTAACGTTTCATGCTCTGGAAAAATGTGCTTCTCATCTCAGTGGAAGGGTAGCTGCACCTTTATTCTGCAGGAAAACTTTAGTCAGACCTTCTTAATATGCTATATTAAAAATAAAAGTCACCAGCTCTGTAGTTTAGGTAAACCAGATCCAGTTCCAGGACTGAAAGGGTGACTTCTAATATCTCACATACCCCAAATTCCTACCCTATGGGTGTTGGCTAATCCATCTTACTTCGTATTTTCAAGGAGAGAGGAGCTCAGACACAAGCCATGCCAGCTGACAAGCCGTGACTTTGGAAGCTGAAGCCAGGCAATCACTCATGACTCTCTGTGCGTTCCCTTATACCAAGATGCATTTTACAGTTAATTTTACTTCCAACACAGAACTATTCACCAAATACACCTGTCTTCCAGAATTTATTCTCCTGAGGAGCACTGAAGCTTTGAAGATCTCTGGGATATTCCCAAGAACTGGGAACACAACTGTGTTTAAGTTATACCACAGATCATGCTGTAAAGGGAGTGAAAGTTACCCAAAATTAACCAGGTAGGTCATCTGACATGATAGCTGCGTTATGACAAACTCCAGTGGTTGAAGTCAGTGTGGGGCTCACTTTATCTCCCCATTCCCCAAATCTCAAATATTCAGCAAAGCAAATAAAGATGGGTGGTAGAAGGCTAAACGCACTGAAAGATTTTCAGAATGAAATGCAACTCTGCAGGCAAATCTAAGCATTGTTTTCTGTCAAACCTTGCTCCATGGGTGAGCTGCTGCAAAAAGATGATGTTTACCTCCACACAAATCTCTGCTGAATGCTCCCATATGGCACACACTGAGTGAGAAGTGACAGCAGCGATGGGTAAGCCGCACAGCACTTTCTTCAAGGGTCTCTCTGTAGTCTGGAGCTAATTACACATCCTGCAGATACGCTTCACGGTTTTTAGAAGTTGTTTTTTTTATTTTTTTCTTAAGAAAAAGAAAGCAATTAGGGCCACAGTCACACTATGTTTTCATTTCAGCTAATTCATCTAAGTTAAATTAGCTGTTATGTAGTTGAATAGGAAATAACACTGACATCATAAAAAGTGCAAAATAACTACAGCATGTGGGTTGATAATGGCAGACTGCAGTTTCTGTGGGGCTGGAATTTATAGCCGCTAAAACAGAGTGACAGAGCAACCAACTAACTAAAATCTGTCAGCACATCACCGACTAGGTAACTTCCCATCGCTTTATTTACCGTGTCTTAGTGGTGTTAAACATGGTGGCACTATTACTCAAAATCAGCATGCCATGTTTATTACACACGAGGCCTTGCCAAACATACTTCCTCTCAAAAGCAGAACCGTTGCTCTTTTGAGGCTACAAAAGAGAAAGAAAAGAGAAAGATGAGGAAAACCAACTACTTCGAGGTGGGGTGTGGTTAGCTTTGGGCCTGACTTTATGGAATGGATATTTTTGACACATTGTTTTTTTAATACACAAAGACACCCAATCTACAAGGAGAAAGAGTTTAGGTTCAAATTGGTTCTTAGCCTCAAAAAATAAGCATGAATACCATTCTCCCTCATTAGGCTGTGAATACATAGCCAAAACAAGTTCAGAAGGGTAAGGTCCTGTTTGACTAACTTAATTTCCTTTTATGACAAGGTTACCCAGCTCGTTTACAACAGGAAGGCAGCAGATGTAATACCTTTGGATTTCAGCTAAGTTGTCATTACTGTTTCTCACAACATCCTTCCAGGCAAAACGCCCAGCATACAGCCAGACGAGTACATGGTACGAGGGGTGGGTGCTGGGCTGGCAGGTTGGGCTCAAAGGCTTACAGCAAATGGGGTTACAGCAGGCTGGGGTTTCCCAGGGCTCCATTTTGGGGATGCTTCTCTTCAATGTTTTCATAAATGACCTGGACGCAGGATTCATCTGTAAGTTTGTAGATGATACTAAATTAGGAGGAGCTGCTGACTCCCTCAAGGGTGAAGAGGCTTTGCAGAGCTCCTGACAGACCAGAGGGCTGGGCAATCACCAGCCGCATGAAGTCCAACAAGAGCAAGTGCTGGATGCTGCAGCAGGGACGGACCAACCCTGGCAGTACAGACAGACTGCCAGACAAGAGGCTGGAGAGCAGCCCCATGGAAGACTTACCACAGAGGAAAGTTCAGCTTAAGGAAAGGAAGCGAGGACCAAAGCAGCTTTCCAATAATCAGATTTAAATTTCTCCTTTGCAAAGCCTTTTCCACTGCAGGAAAACATTTGTTCTGGAAAAACCAAACCTGAAGAAAGCACCGTATGTGCAGCACCTCTTCTTGTGTGGATGTAAGAGCGTCTGCAACATTTGTGCTTTCACCAGCACATGAACAGATGTGCCTTAGAACATGCAGACAACAGAGTTTGGCCACGTAGCACCTGTAACTATGCCAGACAACGGGATTAGACCTTGCCTGCCTTCTACTTCTCCGCTGGGATTTCAGAGTGGACTGGCAAAAGCTGACTTCTTACATTTTCAAAGCAGTATCTCCCTAATTCCTCCTGTGCTCTTTCACCCCCTGAAGTGCTCCCTGTGAGATGCTACCACACTGCCTCACTGCTCTGAGTTTGATGAAGCGAGGGCTCATCAGCCCTCCCACGTAGATGACATGCATGTAAGGCAACAGGCAGGCAGTGAGCAGAACGAGGTGATGTCACAGCTGAAACAAAGCTGTTTTCCTTGGTACTTGGCACATATTTTAAATAAATAGTGACTGCAGCCTCAAGGGAAAGTGGTAAATGGAAAACGGGGGGAACTACTTGTAACAGGCTTCTACCACACAGCCCCATCTCGTGCTGCTGAGAGGGTAAGAAGTTCAGGCTCAATAACCAGGCTTTTCCAGCCCTCACTGCTGAGGCTGTCAGCAAGGTTTCCTCCCAGTCAGTGCCAACGGAGGCTAGAGAATGTACTCAGCTGAAATATTTTGAAATGTTTCCCCTGCACAAATGCTCAAAGACACAAAAAATCTCTAAGCACACACCAGGATGTCCATTCCTAATAGTAGCTGCCTTCACATAAACTAAACATCCTAACCCCCGCAACGGACCTCATCATAACCATGGTATACAGACGTGAGCTGGGGACCATACACCCTGTTCTAAGTTATTATCTCCTCACCCAGAAGTTGAAAACAAGCCACAGAAATGCCTTTTACACTTCCAGCCTCACCACAGCAGTGGACTCCCACTGTTTACTCCCAGCTAGAGCTTGGATGAGTCTCAGTGGGCTCACTGTTTACAGAGAAAATGGCAAAGTTCACAAGGTTCCTCAGCCCCCACACATCTATAATTACCTTGTTTTCTGCAATTTGGTCAGACAAGGGATGAATGTTAGTTCTTTCCAGTAGTTCTATTTTCATCCCAGCATCATTTTGGGGGCAGTAAAATATGTCAAAATTGGAAGTCATCCTGTGTCAAATAACATCTCATTTGCCCTAAACAAAGGAGAAAGGAACTTGTTCACCTTTCCCATTTGCTTCTGCACATCTTGTCCTTGTAAAGGGCCAGAAGCACATGGTTGTACTCATTTGTACTAGCTGGGAATTCAGTCCAAAAGATACCTCGTTACCTTCCTTGTCACCTGAGCATTGAGCCAAACCCGAGCTGTCATTCACATCCAAAGAGGTGATGGAGTCAATTTCTTCTTTCATGCAATCCTATTTTGTTTTCTGTCTGTCTTTGAAGAAAGGAAGGAAGAACACGCCACTTCCTTACAAGAACAATATCTCTCATCTTATTACTCAAAGCCATAGCCAATGCCAGCAGCTGTATGCTCATTCTGACCATGTCCTTAGCTTTCCTTGTCCAGCTTCCCTCTTTCAAAATGTGCTCTTTATCCCCAGCACCCCAATCTCTCAGTTTACCTTATTAATCCAAGCAAACACGCCAGCCCAACCAGACTAACTTCTTCACTGTACCTTTACCACTTCATGCTGCTGGCAGCAGCCTGTATTGTTTCAGCCCTCACTAAATAAAGATGTTTTTAACTGCTCGCTCATTTAGCTTGAACGGAATTTCAGTTGTTATGCCCACCAGTTTGAAAGAGGCTCACAGCAATATTCACATTTATTAGCTGGAACCAATAACAAACTAAACACTTGTTATTTTGCATTGCAGCTCTGATCCTATTTTCTTTCTTCCTCGAAGAGGCCATTACAAAAATCAGATCTTAAAAAGAAAAGTTCATTTGTGGCTCATGAATAATGATGTTTTTATTATAGGACAGGTTTGGGCTTTTTTTTTTCCTTCAGTTTCACACCTTTTTATTGTCGTTGAAATGGCTGACTGCTTTTTCTGTTATATTATTTCTTATTCATTTCTTAGATGTCTGTCAGACCTCTGTCAGAGGTCTGCCAACTTCTTCATTCCATGCTTCCCACCCATTCCTTCCTGCCACAGCATGTTTCCACTACCCAGAGCAGCCACTACATTTTACAAGCAATTTACCTAACGAGGTGATGCCCAGCTCTCAGAGGATGACACCAAGGACAGACAAAAGTATGCTTAGAAGTCTGGAAATACCATGTACCTTTCTTGGGAGCCTGCCCCACAGATCACTACCTCAGAATGGAAAAGTTTGGTATTTGCTTCCTAATTTTGGTAACTTTACCTTTCTATAAAAGCTCTGTGCTGCTGGAAAGCGGGGATGAGCACATCTTCCTGGAACTCGAAACTGGGACTAGAACTCAAAACAAAGTGAAAAACTCAAATAAATACATAATTCAAAGGTGTGATTATTATATTTTAATAATATTTTTAAAAAGGTCATTCCCTTACTATTTAAAGCCTCACATACCCCTACTAATCTGCTGGAATTATACATTGTGCCTCAGCTGTTACTATGTGGCTCCTGAGGAAACAAGAAGCATACCAGGAAATGAAATAGTAGTCAAAAGAAAAAATAAACATTCTTCCTGAGGTATACGGTGGATTTAGGTAACACATGTAATTATCCAAATAGATAGAGGAGGAAAGCCCAAAGATAAGACCAGCTGTGTGGGATGGTTTATAGCCAGTGGCATTCGCTTTTGACCATGAAATGCTGTGTATGTACGCTCTCCTGCATGCTGAAAGAGCTTGTGCTTGCATGTATCAGCTTTAACTAGCACTTGTTCCTTGAAATAGGATTAGACGCTCCGTCATCAGAATTTACAAGTCCCAACACATTCCTTTGATACAAAACAGATGCATATACACAGCACATGTACAGTAGACCATGGAAGCCATCTACTGTCTTTGTCCCAGCAAAGAGAAGGCAAAAATAGGGGTTCTTTCATGTGTTTACCTATGGGGACTCTCGTACAGAGCCTGAAAAGAGGTCTGGGTAAAAGTTTACCAGCAAATATGCAAAATTTTAACTCCTTTAAAAGCATGAGCCTTTTCAGACCATGCTGAAAAATGACAATGGAAGTGCTATTACTGTCCTGTCTACAGCTAAGTCTCACTATCTTAGGTTTTTCTAAGGGACCTATTACACTGGTGTCTGAGTACCAGCAATGAAAATGCCTTTCTCAAATAATTTGAACAATTTTCAATCCAATTTTCTTGCCAGTTCTATACAAAATGAATGCTTTCCTATAGAGACCACAGAAAAGAAGTTTCTTAAAAAAAAAATCATATAAGATATACTCTGCAAAAGGACTCTTGCCTTTTGCACACAAAAGGAGACTGCTCACATCTCAATAGTCAGTAAGAGAGTCTCTACTGGGAAAAAATAAAAAAAATAATAAAATGAAATCATATCTGGTACATTTCTGTGGAAGGTGAGTTATTTATCCCAAGCAGCAGACAATTGTGTCCGCTGTTCTTGTCAGATGGACAAGAAGCAGCTCCCGAAGTGCCCCTAGAAGCCCTTATCCCAGTTCAACTCCCCAGTTCACTGTCACCAAAAAGCCAAAGCAAAGCAAACGCACTGCTGCTCCCTGAGAAAGACAACAGGATTCTTTGAGCAATGCTGCGGTCTCACCATCAGGCTGCAGTACAAGAATCACCACATTTGTGAAATTACCACTCTAACGTGTGGTCAGTCCAAACGTCAGCCCTGGTGTGCCTTGCAAAGGACAGACCGCTGGCCAAACACGCAGTGAAAGAAGAGGCAGGAGGCCCTCGCAGGACAGTACAGATTGATGAAGCCTCACCACAGAGGCTGGCTAAGCTGGCTCTCCTGTTCAAAACACCAGTTCTGCAACTTCCAAACTTTGTTTTGGGTCTCAAAAGTACAAACTGAAGCAGATGCCTTTACAAGATAACATTCAGTTCAGTCCCCACCAGGGCATCTTGGGGACCTTTCTCTGCTCACTCTAAGCGTGGCTCTCTGTAACCCGCTACAGTTTTTAATTTAAAGGAATGTATTTTGAACTCATTGTGTCTGGCAACATCTGACACAGATTAAGCTGTAACACAGCCTGCCAGCTGGCTAGCCAAGATCAAACCAACCCGCTGCCTCAGCCACTGCTCCTGTGGGCAATGTAATCTTAGCACCTGTTGCCATGGGACTCCAGTCACAAAAAAAAAAAAGGATGAATAAAATCCATCAACGTGCTTCCTGTCTCTGAACTTGCACTCTGGCAAGAGGTAGCTGCCTCACACGCTGGGAATGTGATCAGTCGCCCTGCAGACATGGGCAAGGCACCACAGAGGCCCTCAGGCCCTGCCTTTCAAACCGAACCAGCTCAGGATGAAGGCAGCCATCCCGCTGCTCCTGCTCATACCATGCAGCCTTCAAAAGAGCAGAGGCCTGCCATGAGCTCAGGAAACACCAGCTCAGGTATCTGTCGCTGTGCCGTTAGGCTGAAGACACCTGGCTGAGCGACTGTGAGGAAAGGAGGCAAAGACAGAAAGAGGGGAAAGCTGAACGGAGATGAGCGTCAGGGCACGGAGGAGCCAATCTTGGAAGGTGTTCTGTCGTGTGTCTGAGGTATACAACAGCTGCTGAGCTAATAGCATTACCCAGGATCATGACTGAAAAGAGCATTAGCAGTGTTATAGTATCGGAAAGAAAAGAATTATGGCTGCATTTTTTTTTTCCCAAAAACTTATATAATGAAAAGGGTTCTGCTGAAGCCACCAAGGCACCCTTCAAATCACGTATATTATAAATCAGCAAAGCCCTGAGGCATCATGTTTATATAGACACTTAAATTTAAAATAAAAATACTCAATCTTGGTTTCTATGAGTAGCGATTCAATTACTTTGAGCTTTAGAGTCTGAATAATATGAAGCATAAAACTAAGTTTTGTCCCCAAGGTATCTCTCACTTGTGGACCATTTAAATCACCTAGTTGCATGAAGCAGACAAAACAGATTAAGCCCCCAAAAAGCAACAAAATTAGTCTTTTATCTATAAAATCTGATACAAACTGTTTAATAGAGAAACACACAAAAAGCACTTGGGGTATGGAGCATCACAGAGCCCTCATCAGCTATACTTCTACCTTGTCCCTAATTCTGTAAAGCTCTCCAAAGCAAGGCAGGAAATACTTTATTACTGCTACTGTGTGACAAGCTGGTCCTAATACCCTCTCGCTGTCTAGGTGAATCAGTGCCTGACTAGAGCGTAATGAAATTTCAGACATAATGCAATAAAGGTTATTATGATGACAGCTAGAAAGTTCATTGAGACTGTTCTGTAGCTGGAAGTTCTTCTTTTTTCCCTTCTTTTTTTTCTTTTCCTTTTTTAATCAAATTAGAGATTGGCCACTAAAGCCTTGATTCTATAGCAGAAGCTAGAGGCACGCACAGTGCCACTGCCTCACTTAGCTCAGCTGACTTCAGCAGAGTTCAGCACAGAAAAATGCACCGGTAGCAAGTTGAAGAAACCAAAGGATCTGAACTTCTCTAAAATGTCCAGGTTTGCAGATCTGGGGGTTCCTCTGGTCCCTGTGATATGCTGCTACATCAGCATGGTGTAAATCCAATTGCTTCCTTACACAGTCCTTTTACAGCCCAAGTTCACCTACCGCAGTGTCATCTGAGGCAATTCCATTACACCTGCATGAGTAGCTTTTGTAGCTGATACTGGAAGGAGAGGAAAATGGTGGAAGTTTTTACATGTCTAACACAGCCACATAAAATTCAGTACCTGGGCACCTGAATTTCAACAGAGCTCATTCAAACATTAGAATAAAGTCAGCTCATAGTACAAGCAGCCAAAGGGATGGGTTTGAAAAGCTTCTCAGAGACGTGCTACCTGCCTGTTCTGCAACTAAATGCAGACTCACTTACCTGTACAATGGCTTCCAACATTATAAATCACTTTACGCACCTCTGCCAATTACATTAGAATGCCCCCGGGAATATAAAAGGCTTATTTTTCTTGTCTGGCCAATTCCCTTTCATTCTGCAACCACTTTCTGAAGTTCTTCTATCTCTACATTACCAAAAAACCTTCCCACTGGAACTTACAGAAGAAAAAAAAAAGTCCTGGAAGTAACTTTCATTTCATCAAACCCCACCAGGCTGTTAAAATAATTGGAAGAGACCAAAGTCTCCAGCAAGACAGATACTCAAAAGAGAGAAGCTGTGGGCTTGTGCAACACAGCTCTTCTCACAACCACCCAAGTTTTCCAGGCATGCTGGAAACCTGTGTACAACATCACTTCTGCATGCCTGTGCTGTACATGTTCCAACACCCCCGTGTACTCTTCCTACGGACATTACAAAGTCCAAGTCTGCTGTGGCACATGCTAAAGTCAAGACTCTCAACAACATCAGATAATGTTAGAGCAGGTCCAAGACAGAAACAACACATTACCTGCTAGGTAAAAGAGTCCTTGCAGACTTAGGGTGGTACAAAGTAATAAAAAGCAACAACAGTTCTGCTAGGATGCTCTGGGCTTGCAGGCATTGCCCAAGGCGGCAGGTGTAGCCATGGCAGGAGGTGACAAGCAGTGTGTCACACTGAGATCAAAGCGCAGCGTGGCCTCGTGACATGACCAGTACCCACTGGACTCGGATGGATCCAACCCCATATTGATTGCCTGTGACCTGAAGCAGGGGATCAGTGCAAGACTTGGTTTCTGAGCAGAAGTCAAGAGAGTTTTCTATCCAGCATTTTTCACTATACCGGTTCGCTGCCATGACTGGAAAGAAAATTTTCTTACAAGTCTCTATGCAGTGCTGTCAAGCTGTAAAGGATTCTGCTAACAGTCTTCTTAGGCCAGCTGAATGTCACTTTATACTGCTTCAGAGGTGCAAAGCAGCCTTATCTGGACCAAAAGCATGGGCCTTGAGGTCTCCAGAGATAAAAGGCCAGAGTACTAAACCACTCTGCCTTGCCAGCCACTATAAAGAGTCATTTAATTTAACCAAACTCATTTAAAATACAGCTTGATAAAGAACTGGACCAGAGTATTTAATAATAATAATTTAAAAAAAAAAGTGGAACTATTCCTCTGGGTCGGATGACACTCCAATATTCTTGCTAGAGGGAGAAATGATAAAATGTTTAATAAAATTTACAGCATTTCATTCAGATAAAAGTTGGAGGATGCTCAATTTATGGGTGGTGTTTGGCTCAGAGCAGCAATAGAAGTCAGGTCAGTAAGTGATTCTCTTTCCTAACTTGAAAAAAACAATGTTCTGACTAAATCAAGTATCATCATAAGCCATACAAGCAAAAAAAGGGAGTCCCCTAATACAAAGAACCCACTGAAAAAACACCCAAGAGGTGGCTTTCTTTTAGGTAGCTGAAAAATATCAAAGCAAAGTAAATTATTTATGTAATGTCTGTAAATACAATACTGCCTTGGAAACTACAAAAATTGAGTTGGGAACAAATCAGGAAGTCATTCCCAGCAGAGGCTGGCCTTTATAATTAAACACACTTACCATGGTCATCAGCGAGCATGAAAGTTGAATTCGATTAAATAAACTGTTCTGAACTTAAAAAAGAAGGAAATAATACCCAAAAAGTAAAGCGTTGAGAGTTTGTTGCAGCCATGCAAGAAACCTATCTAATGGGAGAGAAAGGTGGTATGGAAGATTTTAATGCAGAACTCAGCACTGAAGCAGGCTCATTTTTTATGCTTCTCAAACACTTTCCAGCAAGGCACTTAAAAAGTCTGAGTAAACTATAGTTAATACTTCAGTTAATACAGAAGGAAAACTTCTACAGACTTAAATAGCAGCAAAGTGAGAACCAAGTCCTTCAGATTCTGTGTAATGGTTTGCTCTTCACTTCATCCCGCTAGCAGAAGAATTACACTTAAGCCCCGTGCTGAATGAAGTCCTGACGGCAGCCATGCTAAGAAACAGTCCTCTGGCCTGGAGAGGTGACAAACAAGAGCCAGATGGAAAAAAAAAAAATACGTGGAAGATGGGATTTGCCCCACTTTACAACTGAGGACCATGGCACAGGCTGATCAAATGAGTTGCTCAGGGTCGCATGTACTCTGGTATAGACAGAACTAAAATCCCGGTCTCCTCAGTTTCATGCCATTGTTTTAGCCTTGGACTATCACTTCTCTGTAAAAAAAATAAAATAAAAATAATAAAAAAAACAAGCCCTTCTACATCCCAGCGGTGGGCTGAGCATCCCACTCCTGTGACAGACAGGCAAGCTGAGGGAAAGGAGAATTAGAGGTAACCAAGTCTGACATGGTCTCGCTTGTTTTGAAAGGCAGGTCACTGACTTAGGCGCTTCATTGGGGAACCCAGTGCCGGTGTGGCCGGGCACAACGTGGCACACACTCCTATGGCCGGGCACGTACGCAGCCAGCTCTCGCTCCCAGAGCTCACTCTCAGTGCGCTCTTTTTACTGCAGTGTTTTGCACTGCTGCTGTACAACCCTACTGTATTTTTTTTTAATTACACCATCACTCTCTGCAGACATTTCCCTGGTTCCTAGGGTGGAATTACTTGAAACTTATTTAGTAAATACCCAATGCCAAGGAGTAATCTATTCCATTAGAGCTGGAAGCAGAATAGCCAAATAGGAACATGACTCAAGGCTCCTCTGACTAAAGAGAAAGAGAACAAGGACATGCAGAAAACCACAAAGGGAAACTTTCTGGTTCAACTGTACCAAACACAAACTTATTTATGAAACAGGTTGTTTGTAAAGATTTCATGCCAAGTGCTGGCAGGCAGCTGCCTTGTATTAGGGTCGGGCTGCAAGTGCAGCTATAATGAAGATGGGGAGCGGTCCAAACAAGCATTTAGATAGCTGGGAAGTTAATGCTTTCCCTTCTGCCTGGAATACAAATATAATTGTCCTGAAATGCACATGTGTTTTAGGGAGGCACAGGGCCAAGCTCATGTGTTCTTCCTCCCTGAGGTCATAACCACACCAGGCACCACATCCCTTGAACTACTGCATTTATCAAAAACATTATTCCTTAATGAAAAATGTCAGTTACGTTACTGGGCCTGGATTTTTTTTTGAAGCACCACAGAGTAAACAATAACAAGACTGCACACAGTATAAACGCTAAGGTGGATTGACTATTGCCTGGCAGGAATCACAGCATGAGAGAAGGCTCCCTGGCTCTCTGGGAACCATCCTGAGATTTACTTGCATCAGCCTTCAAACTGTGCACACATGCCTCCAGCCCTACAGTTCCCAAGAAATTACCACTGATAATTGCTGATATATGACCATAGCCTTTGATGAACAGGCTCATTAGGCAAACATGATTTACTGTATGTTTTCTGCTTAGGGTATATTTATTTAAAACAAAAAATCAAAGTAAAAGGAGAGCGTGGTTGTATTAAGATCTGCCACCACACAGAACAATGTAATCCTGTATCTGTTTTGCCTCTCACTGTTATCCAAGGCACTTCACATTCCAGTGAACTGACCCTCAGCGCCACTAGGGTAAATTGTAGGAACTGGATATGTGTTAACCTTCCTCACGAGTTCAAGTTGGCAAGAGAAAACAGAGACTGAAACATAGAGATTCTTAAAACAATGCAGCAGAACTGGAGAATTAAATACCGACTGCCACCTGAGGGGGAGACAACGCAAAGTCTGCCACTTACAGCTGCGACATAGGTTGCTTTATGAAGAACCTGACTCCATGTTGGTTTGTCTTAGAACAACAGTGAGGTTTGTTTGTTTGGTCTTTGTTTTGGTTTGGTTTTTAGTTGTATTTATTTTTTTATTTTAGTGATGCTATTAAATGCAATGCCAAAGCAACTCACCAGAATAGGGCAAGCAGTCAGCTCACTGGTACCAAGTCTGGCTTCCTTGGGCTCTAAAATGGCAGGAACTGAAAAAGGATGTTAGTTTTCATTTAATCATCTATATGGACCCCAGACATGACAATGAAGGTGTTGCTTACAGATGTGTTTCCTGAACAGAAACAGGAAAGCTTTATCTATAGTGACCCCATTCACTATTAATGCCCTTGCATTCACAAAATGAGTCCGAGTCTGCCCAAAACTGGAAGATGCCCCACTTAGCCAACATTTGAACCTGAAGCAAGCAGGATGTTTTTACCCAATACAGCCACCACCCCCAAAAACTTTCCAACTCACTGATTATATTTGTACTCTGGGAACAACAAAGGGACAAACAACAACAGCAGCTAGGCTAGAGAAAAATTACCGGTGATAAAATACGACAGGTGATCACTCTAATGGTCCAAGCTGTCTTGGCTACCACTTCTCTCCCTTTGTTCAAAAGCACAGGAAGATTTATTAAGAGGGGAAAAAAGCTGTAATGCCAAGTCCTTGAGAGGCCAAGATGAGTCAGTGGAAGAGATTTGGTGAAATAATCATAAAGGAAAATTACTTAGGTGGGAAAAAGACAGCAGATTCCACTTAAATTACCAACATTTCCATTCAACATCACTAGCACTCAGAGATGTAAAAATCACTGATTTCTTACAAGTTGTCCACATCTTAAGTGTCCCACATCAGATCTAACAGTTGTTTCCTGCACACAGTTACCCAGAGCCAAGGTGTCAGAGACCGCTGAGACGTGCACCGTGCAAACTGGCTCCAAATGGCTCAGGCCCAAGGTGCCAAAGAGACAGCTCTCAACAGCGGAAAAAAAAAAAAAGAACCATTTTTCCATATCTAAGACCAATATAACCCTGGAGTCAAGCAAACCATCTCAACTGGACTCAAGGTTTATAATGAAGCCTTCTACAGCCCTCATGTTCTGTTTATAATGAAGGAGCTTGTGAAGTTAGCTTTCTATGAGATACAGGTAAAGAGCTGAATTTAAATTCAAACCTAGTCGGAGCATCTACACTTTGGTATGGAAAATCTATTTTGGTATATTTCAATCTCGATTCAAAAAGGAATATTTAAACATAAAAGTTAAATATCACAACTAAAATTACAAATTTAAAATGAGTTCAAATCAGTATTTAAATTAAAGCTGTTTTATTAAAATTACTATTCTAGTATTTTCATAATAACAAACAGTGGCAGAACTGATCTCACACTTTATTTTTTTAATTCCCAGACTGCAGTATAACTTCATTATTGCAGGTTTTCATTTCAGATGGAACTTTGTTCTGCAATAACAGAAGTGCCAACATAAGAGAAGCTTTTTTCCCAGAACAGACTGCACTCAGTTTTCCTTGGGTAAGCAACACACACCCCATTATTCTGTTTTTCTGTTTTTTTTCCAAGGAGCATTTCTGACATCAGGTACACGTTACTACACAGCAGACCTCAGGACTCTGCCCTGACACAGAGGAGCCCTGGGTTAACTCAGTTACTGCAGCCTTGTGAAAAACCTCTCATTAAACATCACAAGACAAAGCACAGCCTGCAGAACTTTGCCAACAGCTCTTGCCCATTCTCAGACATGTAACAGACTAGAAACATCCATAATGAAAGAGAGCACACTGGGAATAAGTTTGGCCTCGTATATGCAGATGCCATCCTTGCACTTACGAGCTCCGCTGCCCAGAACTCAAAGCTCTGTAGGTGGTTAGTTTTTTCCGGTAAAGTGACTCACTCTTGTGTCAACATTTCCAGAACAGACCAGAAAGCCTAATAAGGCCTACTCTAGCTTCATGATCTGCCACCGTGTATGAAGACATACGGTGCCTCAACTCCACAACATGGTAAGTTAATTAAAGAGCTTATTGAAAGGTAAATCAGAATGATCGAGCATTTTCTATTAGCTATACTCCATCGAACACAAATCAGGCTTATTTTCTGGAGATTATTTATTTAACTTAGTAACTTGACGGCTGGATTTACATCGCCATCCATGACACAGTATATTCCTTCACAATACACTCTCAATGGGGAATTTACAGTCAGAAGCAGACTCTCAGGCCTGGAACTTCAGAAAGCTATCTTGATCCTTTAATCCAGCTCATTTCTCCATGCTGTGAAGTTCTCTTCACCCCACAGACTTTAACAACACTCCCTATGGATTTCATTTATTCCTTCGTGCTGGGAAAGGGTCACCCCAGCAAGACCCTCCTCTTGCTCCTCACGACTTACTGGGACAAGGAGGTTCTGGGATACCAGAGAAAGCAGTGACCAAAGTCCAGAGCAAGAGATTTGCACAAAGCACCATGAAGGGCACGACCCTTCGTGCACTTCTGACCCTTCTTACCCTGCCACTCACACACAACAAATCAGACTTTATTTGTTGAGTAGTGCCACCCATTTCACGGTACTGTGTATAAAATAAAACACTGCACAGGCAGGGAATGGGTCTTCAAGACAGAGCAGCCTGACGTCTCAGGAGCTGATTTCTAAAGAGAACCAGGAAAAAAGAAATCAACCTCCAGAGGCAATCCACCTTTACAATTAAAAACAAACCTTAGTCAATATTTGCATCTACAGCACGTTAACTATAGGACACATGTCTGTGCAGAAGGCTGGCTCCATCTGCTGCCATTTAATTATCTCAGAAAAGCCACAGGTCAAAACATGCCTGGTTAAGTAAAGCAGGGAAAAACATCAAATGTCCTGCACCCATTTCCTTTGGTCAGTCCCAAGAACATGCCAGCAGCAAGAGCTGTAACATCCACATGCCACTTCCTCTCCCCCAGGTTTTGCTGCAGACTCCCCTGACCACACAGCAGAGCCACCACATTATGTGCATACATCTACTTAAGTCTATCTTTGGAAATAATAAACTAGAACTCAGTTGATTAGTTTGTTCCTCGCAAACACCGTAATTAGACTAAGACATATTTCCTGGCCTTGACAGATGAAGTGCATGGCATGTCTGAAATCAATAGCTACAAAACAATCAGGGCCAGTGTTTACAAAAAGCACCTCAGAGGAAAATGACATTGACGGCTACCAAATTAAAATGATACAGGCCTGATTTGTCTCTCAGCTGGAAACACTTCACAGGAGAAGTGAATGGACTTTTAACTAGAATCTTCATTTGTGGGGAACCAGAGGGAGAAGCAGGAATACAACACCATGTTCCTGAAGACAGCATATAAAGAGCTACTGGTGCAAAGCAGCAATCCAGCAAAAGTAAAATGAAAGAGTTAAACAACCCCCCACTGCTCCCCTCAAATAATAATATTGAGTGACATAGGTATGAATTTCTGTCGTAGAAATTAGCAAAATAAATCCTTTCAAGAAAACTTGCCCACTGCTTCCAGTATTTCCACAAGGGAATGGTCTCTGTGCACATGGGTTTGGACGGAGATGGAATTTCTTCTTTATTTTGAGATTAAGAAAACAAAAGGGTCAATTTAAAAGTTTTGTGGAATAATTAATAGAAACTTTTTAAGTTAGCTCATCATATTGGAAATACTACTAAACAATGATTTTTTTTTGTCTGTTTTGGACAACACAACACCAGATGATCTGGGAGTCTAATAATTAAGCTTTCCACCAGCAGCCAGATGCCCCTGCATCAGCCCCATGCGCAGGCCTTGGCCCCACGCTTGGGGATCAGTCCCTCTTCCTATTGACTACAGAGATAGTAAGTCAACAGGCTGATCTGTTTAAGGAAAATTAAGTAATACAGCACAAGCAGGAACACTTTGGAAGGAAAAAATTCCTTACCTTCCAAAACAAAGGCACTGCTTCAGCTAACCATGTAAGATATGAATGACGAAGGAAAAGTTGTATATGCAGATGTCCTTCTGCAGACACCCACTTGTCCTTTTCATTTCAGAACTCAAAGAAGCTAAGAGCTATGAATGTATCAAGAGTATTTTCATTACATTCAAAAAGCAAGCCAAAAATTCAACCTAAAATAGCGAGCCTTCAACACTGAACCCTGCCATTCTATCCTCTTGCTTCCAAGGATACTTACTCTCTGCTAAATATTAAATTATTGGAATGTTAGAATAAAGACTACCTGTGACATGTAAGTGCTAAAAGCAGTGATCAGAAAGCCTTTTCTCTGCTCCTGAAGGATTACAAAATGTTGTTGCATGCCATTTCAAGCCATTTCCCAAAAGCACATTATGATGTTGTCCACCAGATCCATTTTCTCCCACTACTTTTTTTCCTTTCACCTAACTGCTAAGCTTCCTAGTGTGCTTTTTGGCAGTATTTTTATTTTTTTTTACCACATTTCTTTTATCATCCTTAACGTTACACCTGCTTAGGTGGGTAGATCTGTAAAGCTTTGATAGGCATCAGAGCATGGGGGTTTTAACTCCCTTAGAAAGCTGCCTACACTGAGCTAAGCCCTAGGGACTTTCAAGGAAAACTCAGGCTCTTTGGCAATCAAATTCCCAAAGGCATTTAAGTGCTTGCCAGAATTATTAAAAACATCCTATCTCCTACTTAAAGCTCAATGGCTGCTTGGACACTTGTTAATCTTACAGAGTACCTCAGAGAGGCAATTTCCTCCATGCAGGTCCAGAAGGGAAAAGAGCCCCGGTGCACGCAGGGCAGTGCTAAGCAAAGTGAAGTGTCGAGGCAGACACAGCCGTAAAAGACTAAAAGACGCCCTCACTCACCTCGGGGAGCAGCGGCGCTGGCTGCGGGGCCCTGGGGCCTGGCTGAGGCCGCTGGCACGTGCAGGGAGTCAGAGCGAGGTCAGCGAGGTGGGAGCCTTGACTCAGCCTTTGGAGAAAGAGCAGTCTGTTAATTCCCACTGAAGGCTGCTAAAGGTCACCGACACACTGCTGCAAACCTCTCGCAGGGCGGAGGGGATCTCGCTCCTTCGCACGGTGCCCACAAGGCCCGGGATCACGGTGAGCGAAGCCGACACGCAAACAAGCAGGCGGCCGGTTGCAATCTTACACCCGCTGCAGGGACCATCACTAGAGATTAAGTGGCAAGGTGTCGTTCCAAGGACTTGACAACAAATTTTGAGTTAGGAAATACTGGCCAGTACTAAAGAGGTCTGGAAAAGCAGTGTTTGAAATAACAAAGTGAGACAGATGCACAAACAGCCTCTACTTGGGAAGGCACAGAGTTAGCAACCTGATAGAAAGACACAGGCACTGCTTCCTCCCCTCAGAAGGAAAGGAATATTCATTTTAAATACGTAAGAGAAAGTTTTGGCCTCAGAGCACTGCTAGCGATCTCAGGCCTTTGCACAGAAGTGAGTCTGGCCAGGTGACCCAGCCCAGCACTGATGCTGATGCTTCTGCTGCATGCACACCCTCCCCAAACCACATTAAGCTCATTTAATGTGAAATGATTTGCACCTCCTGAGCCTGGAAAACTATGTGTACATTCTGAACTCTTAGAAATTCAGTCATCCATTCAATGTAAAGGCGCAGCCCACCATGCTCATCCACACGAGCAAACCCCAGAGGAGTAAAGGGAGCTGCATGACAGAAGAAGCCAGGCCCAAGCGCTGGATCCTGCCCAGCCCAGCGCAGACAGCCTGTTTTTTCTCAAGCATCACAAGGGTGACAAGAACCAACCTTTCCTCGCAGACAAGAAGCAGAAGGTTACAACTCGCTCCGTTACCCAACTACAATCACCCCGCATCAGATGTGTGAAGCAGAGTGGCACTTCTCAAAACAATTAGCCCAATGGTGATTACAAATATCACAGTTGCCAGAAACGGGAACAAAAGTGAGTCAGAGCTTCTGCCGCGGCATGCTGGCAGCCAGTGCTCCCAGCGCTGTGCAGATGTGATGGGGATGCTCTCAGGCTTGGAGCTGAGTGGAGCAGTCGCTTCTCCCTCCATTAGGGCTTTTACCTACTCGGGGCTGGGTGCTGCTGGCAGGTCAGACACACGTACCTGCAGTTCTGCTGACACACAGGAAGCACGTGCAGCTACAAGGATGCTACCTGGACCTCCCACACCACAGGTCTGAGTCCCATCAGAGTGAATAGAAGTGTGTAAGGACTGTCTGTGGGTAGGGTGTGACTTCCACAGGACTGGCAAGAGAGACTCTATGGATTAAGTCCTGCTGTTGTTTATAGTGCGAGCACTAAATACGTGCTCCACTGGGGAAGAGGTTAACCTTCAGGCCTTTTTTAAATCTCTCTCCTGCGATCCCCTCTAGTCTCTTCCTCCTCCCCCTGAGCACCAGTGGGACACAGAGGACGGCTGGGGCCCAAAATAAGAAATTTTTGGTCTGTTATTCCATTCCACTTCCTAAGTTCCTCTTGTTGCAAAGTTACTTTTCAGATTTCTGACTTGATGACAGGCCTATATCAAGGCCCGGATTAGCAGTAGCACTGAGTATCCACAGCACAGGTCAGGTATTTGAAAACAATTATTTTGATTGCATTGTCAAGACTTTGCAGCCCATTACCCAATTTCATTAATAAGCTAGGTCTTCAGGTTCTTGTGTCTTGCATTCTGCTTCAGTTGAACCTACCGAACCATTGAATTGTCAGTGAATCATTGATTTTACCTCCCAGACAGAATTCCTCTTCCTTCTACCCTCTCCATGTGAAAGATCCCTCGCAGAAGGGAGCTTTGAATACCAAGACCTTACACTGAAACTGCAGGTGAGCTTGGAAATATTTAGATCCAGACACATCCCTGAGTTCAACAAAAGTGGTCACCTAGATGCAGGTGATGTTACCAAGAGTGCCAGCCCATTTGTTACTTTTCATTTTTTCTATCCTCAAGCCTCAATGTGAAATATTTCATTTCTTTTCTCTCTTTCCACCTCCTCGCATTAGCGGAAGACTACACAGTTCAAGACGAGATGCACATTTACTGCAGCCACGGATTTCAAAGAAGCTAGGGTGACTTGCTTGTCTGTACAGCATGTTTTACACCCTCGTTTTAAGTATCTGGCACACTGGGGAGTGCTCAGTGCCGGGAATCTGATTCACAATGACACTGCTGCTGGTTTGAGAAAGGGAAACAATGTCAACCCTGTGAGATTTTCTTTCTTTATCTCTGTTTATGTGCTTTCCACAAAGGGAAGAGCCTCACATTCTCAGAGAGTACAGGGCTAATGACTGTTACTGCCTTGCATTATTCAACAGGAAGTACACAATTAGATTCTTATGTTCAATTTGGTGTTCGCATTAGCATCAGGTTATCATAAAATACAATTATGTGAGGCTGTAAATATGTGCTGATCTTTTCTTTGCTGAAAACCAAGGGCAAAACTAGTGTTTAAGAAAAAGGGTCACAACCATGCAGAGCAAAACTTCTACAGCAAGTTCCCAAGGCATGTTCCCATGAGGGGGATGCTGAAAAAATATTTACAACACCTGGTACAAAGAGACTGCAAAAGGCTTCCACTGAGCACTGAGCATCAGCAGTGCAGCTCACACTAAGTCAGATGTTGCAACAATACAGGTATTTTCCATCACAAGATTGTGAGGACAAGACAGAGAAGACGGCCTTGCCCTTTACAGGCCACCCTGCCCCAAAGGCAGGCATCATCTGCCTTGTCTGCGCGCTCCGCTCAGCGATCCTTGTCAGGTCACAGCAGAGTTTTGTAACTCTCAGGCTGCCCACCCATGAAATGGGTGACACGGTGACACTGCTGTCTGAAAACACCGTGAGCCTGACTACTGAAAGGTGAAGGTGAGAGCAAGGCATGAGAGCAAGGCGTTAGCAGCCCATCGTGCGGCTGGGTTTTGTAGCTCTGGCCAGGCTGCCTCCCTGCCCTGGTGTATGGCTTGGGCTGCATGTTATCCTCCCAGACAATAGAAGTTATCCTCCCTGATAATAAAGCAGCATCTACCTCCCCCTTGTGGTCCATGGCAAAGCCTATCCCAGCAACACGGGTCACTAGGACAATCTAGTAGTCCTCTTAACTCTCATTCCCTACCAAAGGTCACCTAAACACAGCAGCATTGTCATACACGGGTGAGACTCCAGAGAGCTGTTCTTGCACGACTGTGTTGCCCTGTGGCTCGCTGGCTCCCCGTTACACCACCGTGTTGTCCTGCTGATGCTTCACGTGTTCCGAGGGGTGAGATGAAGCTGTGCCACGTGATACGAACAGCCTGAACGCAGCACACTCCTGTTAACAGCTTCCTGCAGGTCTAATTCATTACCATAAACTGGCACATGGATACTGTGTTATGAGGCTCTTACCCCAGAACAATAAAGAGAACTTCAGACTAAAAGAGTGGAGCTGTGGGAAGTGAGCATCTCCACAGGGAAATCTCACCTCAAGTCCAACCAGAGACCCTATTGATTGCCTCAGTGCTCTCAGGCAGCGACCGCAGACCCCACGATGGATGCACACTGAATTGCTCATCGCTCCAGCCTTCACACCAGGACGTCCTGCAAAGCCTGCAGGAAGCTGTTGATTGCTACGAAACCATTGGGACTTTTGTCAATTTGCAGCAAAGCTTTCTGCTTATTGAGTGCAGAAACAAGACGGGAAGAGAAGACTGGAGATGTGTTATGTCCTTCAATTCCACTGCCAGGTAACAGAGCTATTTGGGAGTAATTACAGGGACTATTACAGGACTGAGATGGCTCATTAACCAAAGGCACATGAGTCTGAGCCTCCTGTCTCTCCAGACCTCCTTTCCAGGTTATTCTATTTGTTCACATGTTGAAAAGCCACACATTTCTCTCTTCATCCCCTGCTAATGACAGTATCCACACTCCCTTTAGAGACCGCAATCACACAGAAAGAAAAGGAACATGGAAAGCTTCTCTCTGTATTCTGGTGGTGGCCTCATTGCATTAAAATGGACCTTTGGGTCCAACAAATGTGTTCCTCCCCCAAAAGCATCCCAAAGAGCCTTTTAAAGGTGGTCCTACGAAGGCAGATAGATAACATGGAAGTGTATTTTTCCTTCTGTGCTGTCTAGAGCATCATGTTTCATAAAACAGTAGACACGGGGCCTTTCTGAAGGATTGTTAAAGAAAAAAAAAAAGTTGCTAGTTTTTTACCCTGCTTTTCAGATGGCTCTGTAGCCTACGACTACCCCTGCACTGCTGGCACTATACCTCCTCAGATACATGAGCTAGTTGAAAGGCAGCTTAGACAACATCTACACTACCAAATAGCTGCATTATCCTAAGACACAGGAAGACATTTTCAAATGACCTCCAGGCTATCCCAGACTAGCGCAGTTATTTATAAAGAGTCCCTGAAATTAAATCAGTCCATGGAAATCCCAGATTAAAGGCTACAGAAAAGAAAGCAGCAATAAATAACACATTTTCTCTTTTCAGTTCAAATGGTTGCTGTTACAGATGAAGCATCACCCCACACCCAGGAGAACCACACCACACCCGTCCTTGCTGTCTTTCTTTTACAGCTACAGATATTCTCATAAAGGTACAGATGTTCCCAGCAGTATGTCATTTTCATGCAGATGATGTCCCTCACAAGACAAAGAAGCCTTCTGAAAAATACACCCAAAATAAAACCTGCAAGAAACCTTTATTATATTGTAAACACGTCTCCTTTTAGGTACACAGTGACTAAAGGCCTCTGAGAAGACACCTGCATTTCATGTAGACTGTCAGCCAACTTCTCACACACAAGACCATGACTCCGTATCGGGGACCAAACCATTCCCATTTTTGCTTTAATATATTCCTCTTGCCTTTATCCAGGATGAAAATTAAGCACAGCACTAATTGCAGCCATGATTATGCTCATAATTACTAACATGTAGACAAAGGAACCAACCCATGGGTTACCAAAATCAAAGCAAAAAAATCCACGTTCATTTCAGTGGAATCAGAACTAGACTGGGTATCACATTTGGACAGCAAATCCCAAAATAAAGTGACAGAAAAACTGACGTTATTTTCTGTCATTTCCCAAAATGTCTCAAACATTAGTTTATGGACAGCAAGTCAAAACAGACTCTATGTAAAGTCCCCATTTTAAGCCCTGTTACAGATGAGGTTGGAACCTTTGCTCTAATACATCCACCCCAGAGAGCTGCGGGTGTCCAGGGGTGCAGGGAAACATCATGAGCTGCTCCGGGACTAGAGAGGCTGAGTTGGGAACTGGGCAAATCTTAGGGAGTGCCTTGCTGTTTACAACCGATTTGTTCAACTCCTCATCACATGCCAAGATTGGAAAGGAACAAAATATGACAGAAACGTTGCCCCTTGGGGTTCAGAACACACCTACCCACCCCAGAGATCTGGAGATGAAGGTGAACAAGCACAACTCTAAGGAGAAATAAGCAAGGAAGCTCCCCTTCCATATACACCATTTACACACTGTGCTCCGACCAGCGTGTCACTCTGCGATTCCATAGGGCCAGAACTTGAAAGCTCCTCCTCAGGAAAGATCTCCATCTTCTAGGAATGATGCAATCCTATAATACAGCTCCTGAAGGCCATCTCTGCTAGATCCAGGCCTGCCTATTGCACTGAAGTGCTTTCCGCTGAAACAGCAACAGCAGAAACCCAGTGAGATGCAGCTCCTGCTTTTCTTCCTTCGGAGAGAGAGAGGGGAAAAAAAAATACTTCAAGGGAACGGAAATCTTACCAAAACCCAGCATAAAACGCTGCCCCTAATGAGGCGATGGGAGACGTGCCAGGATCTCATTTCCACTGCCTGACTCCAAGCACACTGAGATCAGTGGGAGCCTTCCTGCCTATTGCAGCGCGCACAGGCTCAAGTCCCTCACAATTTGCTGTGTACTAATTGCCTTGTAAGGGCGTGTTTGAGTTCACCTCTGAACAGCATGCACCAAATTGCAGAAGTCCTATTCTTTTAGCGCATTTCTCCAAGGCTATTTAAATAACGTTCTTTGATTTTCTCTGTCACTGAAAATTTCAGAAAAGAAGAGGGCTTAACAAATACCATATACATATATATATATATATTTGCTCTTCACTATAAGAAAAACTGAAAGAGAATAAGAGTTTTTCAATGTGTTCGGTTAAGCAAAGTAAGTCTATATTCTTTTCACCCAGGCCATTGAAGTGTATTAAGCAGATTTTATTTGTTGGGCTATATTCCAGAAATAAATTATTGTTTAGATTATTTTGGACTTTTTTTTCAGGGTTTGAATATTTAATATAGTTTAAAATATTTTTGTGACTTACACCACCCTCTTGCTGTCTTCAGCGTAAATTTACTATCATTTTATAACCAAGACATTGAACATTTGTGGACTGTGCCATCAATTCAGAAAATGGTTAAATAAATGACTTAACTTCAGGCATACCATTAACGTTAAAAGTATACACTTAGGAGTTTGCATAGATATGAAGATTAGTTTCTTTAACACGAGGTCTTTCTGTAGATACTGATGGATAACTCAAGAACACTGGAGGAAGTGTCCATTTTTCACTCCCAATATTGGTTTCTAAGTGAAAACTGAAAAAAATTGAGCCGATAGTTAGGCAAAAGCTTGTTGACCACCTACAACATTGCCTATAGTCCCACTAACAGGAAGAGAACCCAGCAGGATTTTGATTTTACTTTAATCATTTATATGATTAAATATGCAAAGCAGACATTCTCATCAATTCAGTAATGAATGGCAAAATGGATGATAAGCGAGCATAGACACCAGCCTATTTTTCTATTACTCCAGCTTTTCTTTCTCAAGCAGATAGGACAGACCAACTGATTAAAATCCCTTTAATTTCCTCTTCTTTTAATGTCAATTAAACTTTTCAAACATGAAGGGAACACAGGGAAAGGCACAAAGCAACAATGCAATACTAATTACCTAGCATGGGAACAAGATGATAATGATTAACTAAGATTTTTTTTTTTTTTTAATCTGGAATAAAAAGGTTTTGAATTAAGAATTGTGATTGGCCTGTATGCATGGCTTATTGATACAGACTGAAGGAGTCCTGCCCCAGCCACCCCCGATGCAGAGCTGCTGCCGTGGTACCGCCGCACGATGCTGGTTTTCACAGAACAGGACTCCCATTTTCTGGCTGGTTGTGCGTTTCAGCTGCAGAACCACTCTGCAGCTATGCAAAACTCCTTGCTCTGAGCAGCTGACAACAACATTTAATCCAAGGTCTGTGATTTGCTTTAATTATTGTCATTTTGTTTTCTTTTTTTTCCATCAGACATGCACTCTGCATGGTTTTCTGCTCTCCCTGATGCACAGATATGTAGAAACCCACCCCACACCTCTAAACTCCTGAGCAACCCTGGGCAAATACTCCTCAGCAAATGACCCTAACTGTCCCAAAGGTGCACAGAAGAAGAAAGTAGGCATAGAAGAGAGGAAGCCTTCAGCAAGTTTTCACACGGTTGTCCTTCCTGCGGTGTCCACCAGCCTTTCCCACTCCCAGGCCTTAGCCCGGTACCCCAGAGGGCTGAGAGCCAAGCTGCCTGCTGTCGCACAAGTTATTCAAGTCAAGAGGAACCCTCTAAGGTTTCCTTCTCATTCTTTCCTCTAAAACAGCCCTTAACAGAAAAGCACTTGAAAGGCTGCTATTTGAGGACCTCTGCTTCTCTTAAACTCCTGGATTACAGAGCTCTCCCTTGAGAGCAGGCTCTCTCCCAGGAGCAGGCAGGAGCCCTCCTGCAGCTGGTGGTAACGCCTCGCCCCACCTCCCCGGCGCTGGGACATCACAGACACTTTATCACCAGCAGGGTACCCATCTGAGAGGTGACAGCAGATGGGACCTCGAGGGAGGTAAATGCATTTCCCAGCTCTATCACCTCCCATGTGGGCTCCCATTTGGAGAGCCGGGTGCAGCCAGAGATGGGTGCTGCGAGCAGCAGCGTCTGCCTTGTGCTCCGTGTAGAAGTCATCAGGGCTCCCCCAGAGGGGCTCTGTGCTGGGACAGGCAGAGGGAAGATTTTTCTCTCTTGGAGTTTATTCAACCCAGGATGCACTTATTACTTCCTCAACAGGAAGCCCCTTCCAGTTATCATTATAATAATGCATGTCTCCATGGATACGTAGCTTTCTTTATAATAATTCACCCATGAAAAGGCAAGAAAAACAGCCAGTAGAAAAAGCACTAAGCTCTCTTATTTTTGTTTCAGCCTCAGTGAATAGGAATTCACTTCATGTTTTAGGAGTCATTAAGAGCCTAAAGACTGTAGCAGCTTTTAAAAAATTGGCCACTTAAATCTGAGTTACAGTGACGTTACTGGTGAGACTGAGCAAAGATGGCCCTGCATGAGAATGATTAAGTCCCTGCCCAGAGTTAACCACGCAGCGAGCACAAGACAAACCCAAGAGGCCCAGCTTTCAACCCCAGCTCATGGGGCAATGCACTCAGCCTGCCCCAGGCCTCTGACGTTTCTCCAGCCTGCAGAGATCCTGTTCTGGGGGCAGACGGTGTTTCTGTTTCAGTACTTCCCAGAGAGCAAACGCACATCCAGCTAAGACAGGCAGCTGAGGTAGACTCAGGTAGAACTGAGGTAGAAAAGTGGTAGATCACTTTTCTTTCTCTCAAGTCCAAGGCCGGAGAAGCAGCAGGCAGGTATAACTTAAAGCAGCTCAGAACCTACTTACATTTGCACTGACTGCTGCCTAGTGAAAGGGCCGACCAGCCAATAAAGCTGCTGGGAAAGAGAGCCCACAGTCCAGGGCAGTGCGCGTCCCCAGGCAGTAGCTTCTAAAATGCTGCCAGAACCAAACCTCCAACTCCATCCTTACAATAAGCCCTAGACTTCTAGACTTGAGGGAGAAGATCCATTTCTTTTTCAAACCCTAATTAACGGAGTCCATCGTCTAATACATACGATTTCTCCCACTGCAGCTCTTCTAGCTAGATGCCACAGCACAGACACTTTGAAGTGGGAACCCTGCAAAGCCCTGAAGGAGCGGGACGTGGACTAATGTTGTTTTATGCGAGGCAGCAGTGTCACACACACTGTTAAGTCAGCACAAGCTAGGACAGCCACCAGATGAGACCATCCTGCGCTCCCCTAAGTTCCAGTTGTTCACTCCCAGCTCCACTCCTTCATGCGTGCTGACAAGCATCTGTGTGGCCAAGTGGGGAAGGGGACCGGGAACTTATCTGCATGAAAACAATGTCCTTCACCAAGGAGGGCAGTTCTGGAATGGGAAAAAGCAGCCAGGGGCGGAGGAAGGGTTGAACTGCTTCTCTTGGCAGTAACATCTGCTTATACTGGCTCAAAGTGCATGTGAAACTACACTTAGGATTATTGAGACAATTAATGGTATTGTTACAGAAATGCCAGCTCTTGGGCAAAACCCCTCCGGCCCTTACTGTTCCCCCATCGAGTCAGTGTAACTGCTACTCACTGAGAGCTACTGTGAGAAAGGCAGGTTCCTGAGTGGGGCAGATCCTATTTGGGAGCAGAAAGGAATTGAGAAGGCAGCAGGCGTATATCCTAAGGATAATTTTTTAATTACAGTCAGCATAAAACCCTTAGCTGAAGGAGAGAGATGAATTTTGTTTCTACATGGGTATGTGGGGCTGGGTGCAACAGATGCCGCTGGGTGGGCTGTGAAGTTCCTACTGTGTCACAAGAGCTGGAATTAATGCGTTGGTTACAGCCTCTCTGCTCAGCCTGGCTGCAAATTCATGCGATCCAGCTACATGTTTCCACAGCGGTAAAGCAGAGATCCGTGCAAATAAAAGATCAGCTTCAAACAAAAGCCTGAGCAGAGCTAACGAGGGCTTTGATCCTACAATTAGATCCATGCAAACATGCTCCATCCAGGCCCAGAGGTCTGTCACACACAACAGCAGTTGGGCTTGCACCACAGGCAACCACTACAAGAGCTTGGCCTCCATCCAAATGGCCATCAGGAACTGCTGTGGGTGTATGCTGGGGAAACAGCATTAATACATCAATTAAGACGAGAAGCACTAGTTGTTCAAGCCAGGCAGCAATCAAAATACTGTTTTCCAAGCCCACTCAGCAAAGGAATGTGCACTACTGAAAACCTGCACAGAACCAGCGCAAGGAGACGGGGCAAGGAGGATGATTTGGGTGTTGTTTTTTTTTATTGATGTTTCATTTTTTATTTTTATTTCACTAGGCCATTATTAAACGCTGTGAACAGTTGCCATCTGTTCCATTCAAACATCACTTTCACACGTTTCTAGAAGTCCGGGTACCCAGATTTCAGGAGACATGTCAAACTGAAACAACTTAGAAAGTAACTGTATTTGAACCTCTGCATCTTGAAAATGCTTACTAGTTTTCAAAAAAGAAATCTTAAGACAGAGCTTTCTGGGGCTATACATAAGCAAATCAAACACAGAGCAACAGGAGGAATGGATGAAAAAATGATGAGGCAAGGATAGTGACATAAGAACCACATTTAAAATGTCAGGATCATCCGCAGTATCATTGATTCTTACCTATGAGTCTGTCATCATTACTGGATTTCTTTATTGCTACTTTAGTCCTGTCTACAGTGTCTCTGAAAGCTGAATGACACCATACAATCAAGGCAAAACTTGCCAGTTCGTTCCCAGGTTAGTTGCTTTAGGAAACTCAGAGCATTATATAGTTACCTGCAAACTGGCCAGAGAAAACCTTGACATTTTATGTAGTATATTATTATAATATTCAAATGAGTAATAAAGATTATAACAAAAGCAAGATAACTTAGTACCTGCAAGAACTTATGCTTCACTTTTGAGAAATTTAAACAAATTATTTTTTCTGATTTGTCTGATAATATTTTGTATAATTTCAGAGACCTAAAATAAACAACTAAAGAAAGGGAAGGAAAAAAATGACCTGAATATAACCTGCATTTAAATTTGAAATGCACTTAAAAACAACTGGAACTTTGAAGGTATCTACAGCTTAGTTTGATGCCCAGTATTTGATCTTGCTGCAATTTCCTAGATTTAGAGATTAAGATACCTATTTTGATGATCATGTCTGTAAGAAGACTACCAAAAAGACATGGAGACTTTCTCTTCTAAATCTCAGACAAACAACAATAACAAATGAACACATTTGAATGTCTGTATAGTAACAGACATAAAATGAGTTGGCAGTTTCATTCCAGCTCCTAGTTAAGAAATCTACACATTGTCAAAGCCATCCACCCCAACTGACAATAACTGGCTTTATCTCAACAGAGAAGATGAGAATTGGAAGAGTCCAAGACTGAACAGTCCTCATGTCCTGAGCTGGTTTTATTGCTGCAGAACTAAGGCAGCATCACCAGCACACTGCCAGATGCACCACCTTCTGGGGTAACCAAACATATTTTGTCAGCTTTTTTGGCCCTCTTCATAACTCTTAACTAGAGGAGAGAAGGAAGGGGAAATAAAGGAGAGAAAGAGCTTTGTCAAACCAAAATCTAGGTAAAGGGCTTGCTAACAGCCCATGGTTCTGTGTTCTTCATCTCAACACTGGATGCCTTCTGGCCCCTCCTGCAGCAGCAGTTAAGTATTAAGCATCCCTGTGCTGTATCAACATCTCTGCTAAAAAGTGAAAACAGAAATCTGGACAAAAAAGCCATGTACTTTTTTAACCTAGTCAGAAATATGAAAATATATTCATCAAGGAGCAGAAAATACACTAGAAGAAATGTTTAATTTTACATGTAACAAAAGCATTTTGTCAAACAAGGGGAATCTGCAAGTACATTCAAGTAACATGGTACAGAATACAGTTTGCAGAGTGCTATCTGCCAAACAGAGCCTCTTCTATCAACAGCGGCTGATACAGCCATCCTGCTCCAAGACAAAGTCTCTCCTGTAGGACGCTGATGATCTAAATAGATTATCTGGGTTAGAAGCTGAATTTTGGAATCCAGAGAGGTACCTAACGAGCTGCTGGCTCCCTGGGTTACTGGCACACCAAAGTGATGAAGAGGGGAACATTACAGAAACCAGCACAAACCAGCAATGAAAAGCCAAGGAAAATTCTCGTGGAACTCTGAAACTGTATCTCCCCCATGAAAAGAGCCACTTCCCATGGACAACTCGTAACAGTCATAACACAATTGGAGATTACTAGACCACAGTAATAATGTTCTACCTACAGCTGCTATCCTTCATTCCCAGTGACCTAAAGCAGCTTCATTTATTACAGAATTTTCACAGAAATAAGAATAGATCCAAGCCCTCTGGAATCAATGGTAATACTTCCAAGAGCTCAAGAGGGCTTTGAATCAGGTTCGTATCTCCCAGCGAGTCCAGGCCTTTGCTTTATAGCAGATTCACAAATACAGCTTCTGAGTTACAACACACTCCTCTAGAGCAAACTGAGGCTCACTTAAATTAAAAGACAATGAAAACTCAGCAAATAAAAAGAAGTCGTTCTTTTACAGTGTGCCATCTACCAGGGGAAATTACTACAAGATGCATCTCTAGCTGTACCTGTACCAGGGAGAGTGCAGGGGCTCAGCACCACGTACCGCCCTGCAGAGCCCAGCAACCGCCCCATGTCCAAGCACAGCCAGCCCCGGCTGCTCCAAAAGGGACCCGCCACTGGCCAGAGCTGAGACACAAGCAACATTGGCTGGACTTCTGGAGAGCAGACTGAAGGAAGGGGAGAAAAAACAAATTGGTGGACAACAGCAGCCAGGAGAGAGGGGTGAAAAGCAGCCCTGCAGCCCCCAAGGACAAGTGCAGGAGGAGGCCTGGTGGGAGGGTGTGCAACAGGGCTTCCCACAACACAGCCTCAGAGAAAGGGATTTATATGAGACTTCACCTAATGGTACTTACAACACCTCTTACGATGGAACATGCACTAAATACTTCCTGATGTAGAACTTCCCCCAGACTATATTCTTACATCTTTTGTATCCCACTGCCACACCAAACTTTGCTCACTACAAAGTAACCTCCTGCTTTGCTTAAAGCTTTGGAGGGGAGCGGGAAGAACAGGCTCTTTTTGGTCTTCTTACACTGAAACTGTGCTTGGGAAACAGCAATTCCCATCTTTCTAAGGTTTGCAGCACTATAGTTATTTTCACTGCTTTTCTCTATCATACGGATTCTTCTTTTTTTCCTTCACACAACACTGAAGTATGCTAATCTTCCATCTCATGAAGCCCAGAAATGAACATAACTCATGTTTCCAAAGTCAGCATCCTGATTACTGTTTTGGGCGCTATCTTTTGCATTTCATAATTACACAGGAAACAAACTTCTGCTGGAATTAAATTACCTGTTTTCAATCACTCCAGTATATAGGACCAAGGAGCACAATCTCTTATTAGTATGCAGACACGTCCGATGCTTTTAAGAGAAAGATCCCTCTAAAATTGAATTACAGCAAAATGTTTACTTGAAACAAACACATGGAATAGTTTAGCTATCAATATCCCCATACTTACTTAAGGATAAACAATCCTTTACAACATCAGTAATAAACTCAAAGCCTCACTGTTCAGTGATCTTACTTCTTCTAGTCAATACAATCAACATAAAATTCTATGTGTGAGAAAAATGCAATAGGGGAATAATTCAACTCGTGAGAGCGAAGCATTTGAGCACCAAAGATGTGTGTTGTGGCAGCAATCTTTATGGCTTATTGGAAAGAATTTTGTGTATAAATATATTTCTTTCTCATTATTCAAAACCTATGATGGCACTTTCTTGTATGCTCTGTATGCATGTGTATACAGTGTAGGTAATGTGATTGCCTTCACCAAAGTGCAGAGAAATCTACGATAAAGGGAAGGTAACGTGTTGATCCGCAGAAAGTAGTTTCATTGCTCCAGCACCCACCCTGGCCAGTAATGACTATCCAGAGTCATCTGAAAGAGTGTGTCCTTCCCATTCCCCCTTGTTTGTTGCAAAGGAATTTGGGCTGATTTTGGAATAATTCTTTGATGACATCAGTTGATAATGAAATGGTAGCCTGATACTACAGACTGGGCCAGCTCATGTGGGGACTGACTCAGCATCGCCCAGTGCTTTTGCACCACAACGAGGGGCCAGTTGGGGCTAACTGAAATGTACTTAGAAAACAAAACTTCATTAACAATTTGTATCTTTTCCTCTCCAAAAAGTCATAATTCACTGCTTGGTTTGGAACATCAGCAGTGCAGGGCAGGACTTCATGAAGAAGGCATCTATACCACAAAATTTATCAGAACTGATAATCAAGAGGTATATATAACTTCAAGTCACAGGAGGTTCTTCCTAAAACAACTTGCACAGAGCCCTGTATGAAGCAAGTCTTGGCTCTTCCTATCTTACTGCCTGGGATGCTGGCACCTGAAGACCACCAAGGACTTTCAGAGCTCTGGTTTATATACACCACCTGTTGGTTTTTGTTAAATAAACTTTAATATTTCTGAGAGCAAGTAATGTCTTACATCAGACAAATGCCTTGGGGTCTTCTAGAATCTGAGAGCATGGTAGAAAAAAAAAAAAAAGAGCTAGATAGAAACAGCAGGCAGGTGGAGAACTAGGGCAATCCCACTTTTCTGCACTCTAGAGGTCTCCACAGTTCTCTGCTGCTTTGTGTGCTGTCTTCCTCCAAGGACAACCTTACAAGAACACAAGCAACAGACAGACAGTTTGTCCAGATAGGTTCTCACCCCCATCCACAACAATTCCTCTGGCACAGACTACGGGTCGTGTCCAACATTCATCTGCACCAGTGAAACTCCATTGATTTGGGGGAAGTGGAGAAATTTGTTCATATAACAACTTTACACTCAATACCAAGGCAACTATAAATAGACTTCCCTGGTATCTGATTAATGGTAGGCACCATCTGATCTTAATTAAGTCAATCTGTTAACTCTACACGTTGAGAGACTTACCCCTTGGTTTGACATACGCACCATATGGTTCATTTTCCAACTGGGAAACCTGCTCTATAAACCAATAGCAGCTCTCCCAGGTGAAATACTGTGTTTATCATTCTATGACATAACACAGCTAAATTACTTACATGATCAAAGACTGAATGTGGAGAAAGCTTTCCATCTATTTTCAGGTATACACGGCCTTTTTTTTAAAAAAAAAAAAATCCATTTCATATTGTCTTTTCTCAGCCAGCATTTGAATCTGTTAACCTGCTCAAGGATGTTCATAAACAGGGAGATAATTAGTCATCTCCCTGTCCCCTTCCATTCTAAATACTAAACACAAGTAAACAAGTCCAGGATCGAATTAAGTTTTGAAAGTCATTGTATTGCAAAGTTCAATGCAAATGAAGGAGTATTGAGAGGGAAGAAAAAAAATATACTACCTTTTGCACAAACTTCCTGCTCTACCTCTAGTCTCACCACGTGTTTTTCTAACCGCCTTTCAGTGATATTCCCTAATTATACAGTGCAGTAATGAAATACACTCAAAATCAGTCAGAAATCTGAGAAGTAAGTAGACTGCGTACAGCACATGGGGAGAAGGGAATCGGCTCAGCTCATGGTATTCAAACAAAAAACCATGCATTTCCAAGCACTCCACCGCTGCTGGGCTGCAGCACAGCAAGGATTTCAAGTTAAATCATTGCATAATATGATGGTAATGAGTTTCACAGCAATCATTATGTCTCTGTCAGATGGTAATAAAATGGAGTATTTGTCTCTGTTCTTGGTGTGCTCAGAGAATATGCAGATATGCCAGTCCTCATTATATCTTGATAGAAACAAAACCTATTAGCACAGGTGCTGTACGTTTTAATGAGGGAGACATGTAGAAACTAATCCAGGTCAATTATAATGAAATGGTTACACCTAGCTGAAACTGATAAAAATCTAATTACGGCCATATCAACGGGCTGTTTCATAGATGCATTGTGTTGATCTGCTCATTGTAGAAGTGTATAATGGGTTTTCACCTCAACGACTCTAGGTAATTGGTAGGTAAGGAATGATGTTTGTACGGTATGTGCTGTTTTTCAAGTGGATATCAATATGTAATGGATGACTATTCCTTTTAGAAAAAACATTTTTAGACTGTTTTGTTTCTTACAGTCAGGACAACGATGCTTCCAGGAACAGGACAAGTCATATTCTGTTGATAAGTTACAATGAAGAAGTTTGCAGCTTTATCCAGGTCACTGAACCTTGAAGTTGAGTTGTAACTGCAATCACAACGACCATTTTTAGGACCACATAGAGTAACCTAGAGATAGCCAGACACCAACGTATTCACTCTTTGCAACTGAACTACAGATGATTTAGCAGGTGGCCCTGCTTGGCCCATTGTTTCAAACCCTGCCATGCCACGCTTATCCAGAGCTCGTCCCGACCCACACTCAGGACATATAGTGGAAGGCCATTAGCTGTTAAATACAAAACAGGGAGAGAGCACTCTGCTCAGGCATGGGAGATACAGGATGCCAGGTTTCTAGCTAGCATGAGATCAACCCACTCGTGCCATGTAGTCAATAACCCCATGCTTAAGTTTTCAGAAAAGATTCAACCTGCCCGCAGTAGACATTGTTCTCGCTGGCAGAGGCTGGCCTGGCTGTATTTGCACAGCTTTGCCTTCGCAGGCCCTGCAATCTGCTGAAACCCTCATCTGCTGTCCTGCTTAAGGGTACAGGGCTGGGGGGAATAAACATCTGCAGGCTACGCAAAGGTCTGCTTGATGTTAGCCTCTGTGAACAGTAATCAGAATGTGTTTTGTCTTGAGCAGGCCATGTGGAGGGGTGAAATAGCTGCCTGTTTTTTTCTTCTTTTATGACTTACATCCTGAAAGGAAATACAAGCTCTGCTACAAGACAGCTCTAAATGAACTCCAGATGAAATCTCTGACTGGCCCAAACTCCCACTGACTTCAGTGGATGCTTTGAACGGGCACAAAGAATGAGAGCCTGATAGCTCTGAGCTTGAAAACGTATTCACATGTGGCTGCCCCATTTGTTTCTAACTCACTGAAAGCAATGGAATTGCTTCCTTGTTATACATGTGCATAAGCATTTTTCCAGATCACAACCATAATGCGCTAGATAAAAATAGTTGTAGAGCCTCATAGCTTTGACAGTTGTCTGTACTGGATGATTCAGAGAATTACTTTCTTCCAGTTATCCACGTACGTACTTCCTTTACCTCCTTTAATACTTCTTTGCCTAAAGTTAAGTTGCTTGAAATTTGTATTTTCAGCTCTTTTAGCCGCTGTGCTCAGAAAGTTACAATGTTAGAACAATATTTAGTCTTTCCATTTAGCCTACAAAACCATACCTGATACTGTACAGCCCCAGATTTATTTCTGCCATTTAAATACATCTAAATACATTTCCTTTCCCTCGGTGGCATAGCGAGCAGTTTGCCAAGAGGGCCTTCTGGTTTCTCCAGGCACACAATGCAGTTTCCCTAAAGGATAATGACAGGCAAAATAATTGAAATCAAGTTTATACATTGCTTTGGAAGTGGGTTATTTAAAATTCAAATTAACATTAAATAATAGTAATTGTTGGAGTAGTAGAAATTCTCTTTTGCACAGGGGAATTTGCTAAGCAGGGATTTACTGGGTCATTTTGGAAAGTGGCTAAAAAAAATAGTTTCAAGGAAGTATGTTTGTTATCTTACGTACTGGGATCCTTGCATTCTAGCACTGAAATCCTACAGTTTTTTTTTCGAAAACCTGTCTTCATCCCAGAAGACCTAGCCTGATCCCCAAAGCAACTCTAAGCAAGCTGTGCAGCCAGAGCTGGGCCACAGGTACCATGGCCAGAGCAGGAAATATCCCAGGCACGCTGGGTTTAGCCCTGCCCATCCTTACGAGTGCAAGCCTCCCTCCAGGTGGTTATCCTGCACTGAAGCCTGTTCATCCTACAACAGCACACCATCCTGGACCTGCTTACTTCATGGTCTAGGAGACACAAAGTTGCTGATGAGGGAGGCCTTAGCTGCCCTCATTTCACACACACCTGACATGTCCCCAGCAGCCAAGTTGGCCTCAGTGCATCAAACATGATGCTGCAGGGCTCTGCCCTGAGGCTTTTTGTGTGATGCAACAAGAGACCAAGCAGGAGGGAGCAGAAAGAGCAAGAGGAATAACTAGAGATGAGATGATTCCACTAGTGAGTGATTCAACAGCAGGGCCAGCATGGAAATAGTTGCTCTACGTGCAACCAAAGGCAAAGCTCAGGTGCTCCTTGGATTGTGCATAGTTCTAAGCCACCTCTCACAGAAAACAACCGCTTGACAAAGAGCACGTCATGTAACATGATGACCCAAATCCTTCTTGCTTACAAGTGCTATACAGGGGCCATAATGCCAGGGAAACAGGCAGAAAATCTTAGTTGTGTTCAATGTGCACATATTGCCATATGGGTGCCCATCAAACATCAATCATCTGCCAACAGAGAAGTATGAAAATCACAACATACATGGAACAGATTCCTCTCTCCCCTGAAATACAAATCCCCACTTGTTCAGTTTTAACAACCGTCTTGCTGTCTCTCTGCCTTTCAACCTCCCCAGACTGCCAGATGATAAATTTTACATGAGTTGAAGAGGTAGCCAAATTCCTGCCACAATCTGACCACGGAAAAATTACTGCACCAGACTTTATGTTGTCTAAAGAGAGCTATAGGTGAAACTTAAAATGAAGCTACACTTGCTGCATATATATTTTCTCAAATTAACAAGAGATAATCTGTGGATGGCCAGCTGCCTATGGCATCAGTTCTCAATTTCAAATCGATCTGGGACTTCGCATGTCACTGACGGAGATCAGATCGTGTTGTTACGTAATAACTGATGGCCTTTGTAGAACTGGATCTGTACTGGCAAGGTTAACTCAACGCTGATAAATAAATCACATATAGATTTCAACAATCAGTAAATAGCCTTGGATTCACTCAATACTTTATTTCCTCCACTCCAGACAACCCATATATAAATTACAGGAGGCTCTTGTCTTCTCTTTCTTCTCTCTTTTTTTTTTTTAAAAAAACTCTATTATCATTTATTTTAAAAGAGCTTATTTAGAAGTTATCAAGAATTCATACACACTTATTCACCAGTGTAATTGCCTGGAAACTTTCAGCCTTTCTGGTGTGACACTTCTCACCTTGAAAGGGGCATTTGCATTGAGAGTTGAAAACAATTTTAAAACTCAAGGCTGAGAACACCTAGGATTGCTATTACTCATCTTTACCAGGCACTGACAGTTTTAAACCTCCCGAGTACTCAGATAGCTATGTAATTTCCTATGGGAGTCAACTATTATGAGACACCATTGTTTTCATGTGATAGCACTATCAAATCATTAGCCCACCAGATTCTATATGTATCTGTAAACAGGTATGATTTATAGCTTGTAGGATGGAAAAAAAATCAGACAAAATATTATATTTTAACCAAAAAAATGTACTCTGGATTTCTGAGGAAAATGCCTCATCACTTCGCTATTTATATTGGGATGCTACAGAAGAGAGATGAGTAAGAACATCATTGTGGTAGGCACTGTGTAAACACAGAAGACAATTCTCTTACAAAGAGCTTAAGCTCTACACTTAAATATCTATTTGAGATATCACAAAGGACTGATAATGCAAAATCAAAGTACAACTAAATACTCTGTTCCACCACGTTTCAGGAAGAGAATTACAAACAACCTGCAATTCAGACAAGCTTCCTACAGCCACTACGGCTGGATCCACACACCATCAGGGACAATAATGTCTTCTAAATGCTGAAAAGGACAACTGGCTTGGGGTGCAAAACTAAGAAAGAAATCAGGCACAGCCATTAGACAATAAAACATGCTTTAAGGGGACCAATAGCCTTTCTAAAAATAAAACAAAGACTAAAATTAATGAACCCAAGACTTCAGAACTGCATCACTATATTTAATAAGGGGTAATTAATAAGTAAAAGTTCTCAAGGAGTTACGCTGCAAACAAAACATAGAAGCCAAAAGATGATTTTGAAGGATAAACTAAACTGAGCACTCCCTAAACCCTGCTAATATTTACTCAGGAGATGTTTAAAGCCCTGCCCCAATTAATCCCAATTAATTTAACTACATTGTTATAATCCATGCCGCTTAACTTCTCCTTCACATTTAAACCACCACTTCTACACCCAGCACGTTCAAAGACCCACTCCTGTACAGCAGCCAGGGGAAGCCAACGCTGCTACAGGAACTTCAGATGGTGTTATCATTAATAATTGACAGCCAGGACTAAGCAGCTCACAATGCAGCACGACAATTTCTCTCAGCTCTCTCTGTACGTAGGAGCCACACAAACACCTCCCCACGCTGCAGGACGACAGCTGACTTAACGCTGCTTCGGGTGTGCAACATCGCTTTTACCTGGCGCTTGCTGCGTGTAAAGATTCATCATTTTCTAGATAAATCTTTTTGCTAAATGCATCCAAGTTAGAAAAATATTGTTTGATCTGCAGCAAAATCGTACTTTCAGAATAACTCACTGGCTTCAATTTTAACATCACAGTGATCGTTTCTCCCATCCCTGCAGCAGGATCACACTACGATGCCGTGTTTCCGTGGGTGGCCTCAAGGCAACGCAGACCCAAAGCACAGCACAGCTCAGAGACATGTAGGAATAATTTGAGGTTCCTTAAAACATCATCTGTAAATCAGCTGCCAATACAGGCTGTCAATAGCTCAGTAAGAGAAAATGACTTTTCTATTTGTTTGCATTTTCAAAAATAGAATTATATAGTTTGGAATTGGGTTGACGTGAAATGGAATGCCTGTGAAACCGAGAACACCCCAACAAAAACCTGCAATTCGCTTTGCTTCTGGTTGAATTACAAATTCACTTAGATCAATTGATAAATTTAAAGTTTGAAAAAGATGGTCATTTCAAAATAAATTATTTTTTAATCAAAAAATCAGAATACCTTTCATTCGAAAATGGTTAAAAAGAACAGCGACTTGTTTCTGAACACAAAATTTCATAAAATTTGAATTAATTAATGAAAAGCATTGATGTTAGCAACTATTTCTCATTTGTTTCTGCTGACATTCTGAGCTGTGTTTACCTGGTGTGGCAGAATTTTATCTCCAAATATTTTAACTTGTACCATAAATACATGGAGTGGGTGACTGCTCACAGGACACAGTGTTGGTACGATACCACATACGAAGTCCGACAGCAGAATAAGCACTGAAATGCACTGGATCACAACCTTAAAGTCACCAAGTTCAAACTTCAAAGAGCAGAGCTTCAGAAAAATATCATCCAGTGTCAATAACAGAACTCTTCTGGAAGGATACTTACCGTACCCGAGAGATATGTGATAAGAAACTGAGCCATGGCGTGTTCGCTAGTAACACCACCCTCATCTAACAATTAGTCTGTCTAAAGGACAGGAGGAGAGTATGTTTATAAGGCTTATTCTGTCAAACCTCCATCGGTCTTTTTCCTATTTACCCTACACAAAGCAGCAGGAGAAAAAATATTCCCCTCTGCTGCTATAATCAAAGTGATTGTGTTTCACATCAAAAACGTTTGTTTTATTTACTACGTGGATTAAAGGATTAAATTGTAGAGGAGTGCTCTGTCCAACATTTTGTGCTTCTGCTATAATGCAGCTGCCCTTAATCTGCATATCATTGACACAATATATTGATAAGATAATTTTCCCATTATGGCTTGTTTGTTTGTGATGTATACAGAATTAAAGTAACAAAAAGAAGATTCCCAGGTCTTTTTCTCGAGTGAGGTTAATTCCTCAGCCAGCTTTATTAACAAGCCGTGTATCTTGGCCCAAGGATTCTTTCTTGCAGAGGATACCGTGAAGATTCCCCTATTGAATGGGTTGTTACAGAACACTTAAAGGAGATTGTCTAAAGGAGAGAAGCAAGGTCTATGCCTGTTCCTAGCTCTGGTACAGTGAAGCGAAACAGAGCTGCTATGTTTTGAACACCCATCTGGGGTTAACTTGCTGTAATGTAAGCTCTTTCTCTCCCCTTTTGGGATGTACAGCAAGACCAAGGGGTGTTCGCAGGGCATGGCGGAGCCCCTGCCACACACCGGCTGCAGCCACACTGCACAGGAAGCAATAGCACACCCGCACAGCTCAGGGCAGAGCCACGCAGTGATACCACCTGTGCTGTTTTCTGTGCCTGGCTTCAAGGCAGGCCAAGTCTTAGAAATATACCTAAATATACAATAGATTAGAGCTATCCATTCATTGGCAAGAAAAATGGCTTTCATTTTGATTCTTGACTGACTACACAACAAATTCCTCTTCCAGGTTGCTCAGGAATCCATTTCTGAATGGAGCTTGAGTGAACTGAATCTACACTGCGGGTCAGTAAGCTAGTGTCAGAGTACCAGCACCGATTAGCCAGACTGCTGTGACAATCTCCATGAGATCGTGACACTTTCTATACCAGGTGAGCAGGTGTTTTCTGTGCAAGGGGATCCAGAGGCATCCCATGCAATCACCTATTATTTCTGCAGCCCGTCCTATCTTAGAGATAAAAGATAACCAGAAATACCATACTCCCTATGTTCCCAGTTCTCTACAGCTTTTGCTTCAGGAAATGTTGACTTCATAGAGGCAAATATGGCATTAGAAAAGGTAATCCAGTATTATTGCCTAATGATCATGAATGAGAAAAATATATTAATAATTGTCCCTACCATTCTTTTCTTAATCTTTTTATATTTTACAGGGCATGCATTGCTGTGGTGCTGGTGTTGTTTATAATTATGTTTCTAATTATTTAAGGTTTATTTTGCATCTCAGGCTTCTGCTCTTTTGTGATTAAATGCATAAAAGCAAGTGGAAAAATAATTATGTAATTTACGTTCATACACTTCCTCCCACTGGCATGCTACTTCTTGACTGCAATTGTATTTGATTCATGAACAGCTACCAATTGAAGATGGGGGGGCAGATACTGCAAATCCCTAAGAGCAATCATGAAACAATATTTCAGCTACACCACTGATGTCAGGTCCATTTGCACATCTTTATCACTGATTCATGTTCAGTAATCTACAGATTCAACTGACAGCATTTATCCCTGTTACTTTTGAATAATATTAGAAGCATGTATAGAGGTGAATCATACCACTTTTATGTGCACTTCTTAACACAGATTCAGGCAAAACAGGAAGATAATTGTTAATCACATCTACAAATGCAGAGAGAAATTTTGAAACTGAAATAATTAGTTTGTGTGTTTGTGTTGTTTCCCACTCTAGGACAAGTGTAATACTTCAAAAGTGCTAAAACTAACATGTATAAACTAGAAGGGAAAAATTCTGTTAAAGGTAAAGGGGCAACATTTTTCTTTTACACCTGCATTTATTTCCTGGGTGAGGAAACTAACCTTAACTGAATAGCAAGATATCATTTACACAGCAGTGACACTAATGACGTGACTCTGCACTGGACTTCCCACTGTGCCAAGCACTGTTCAAGATTTTCCCTTTATGGAAAAGGCAAAAGCATGACAGGGAAATCAAAAGCAGAAGGGGGTGAAATAACTTGACCAAGATGATAAGGCAATGGCAGAATCAGAAACAGAAGCCAGATCTTGAAGTTTTCCAGCCTGCGCCCTCACTAAGGGACATCGGAGTTTCCTCTGGGTCCTCAGACAGGCATTTTAAACTAAGTTACAACTCACTCAGCTGCATTCCACTAAGAGTGATCTGCAGTCGATTGCAATTCTTCATTTAAACTACACTTAATTCGGCATCAATAAAAGGGAAAATTTTAAGGCTTAGATCAGAGAAAGTTACTTCATTCTTTAGCAAATTCATGACCTTCTTTGACTAAACGACATTTAAAAGTAAGAGAAACTGACAAGTTGAAAGTAGTATTTTTTCATTGCAGTGGAAATCCATCAGTGCTTTATCTAATTGGAATCTGGAATGACGAGTTACGCTATTAAGCTATACATAAGATGCTGTTAACAAAAACACTGAAATCTGTTTCTCTTTTTTTCACACAGAGAAGGATTTAAAAAAACAAAAAAATCAGTGCAAACCTTCTTCTCTAGCATCACTTACCATGCTGCAGTAAATGCCAACAGCTATACAAACATAGCCTAACCAAGCATCCGTGCTTATTCAGCAACAGCCTAAAACTTTACAGGTAGATTTCTCGAATAAAACTTTAAGAACTGGGTTTTTAGACTTTAAGCTGCGTTCCATCAGCCCCACTAAATGACAACTACCGCATCAAACTATAATGCATTTTCATGAAGAAGGCACATCATCTGGAAGGAAAAACACAGTTACCAAAGCTGAGATCTCATTCTGAGGGGATTTTCAAGAGAGCACAACATGCAGAGCTGAGCACTGTTGGACCTAAGTCCTGCTGAAGCAAAATATCATTTTAAGGACATCAGTCAGGTCACAGAAAAGAATTGATGAATCACACAGTACACATAACTCCTAAAAATAGGTCAGAATGAAAGCTGAACTGGACCTTCTAGATAGCTTTCTCTGGGTGACTAATAGCCTACTCTGTGAGCTGAACACAGAAATTCCTATCTGTACTGAAACAGCCCTCAGCCTCACATCCGTCACAAAAAGAAGGAAACACACACTTCGGTGTTCTCAACAGTTACCTTGCTCACAACCTACCAGCCTAGTGAAATTGCCAAAGCAGAGGCAAACAAGTCACCATTTTATCCCAAACTGATGTTTATTTTCTTTCAAAGCTGTAGAAGGTTCAGGAGGATAGAGCCTTTTTCCAAGATCACCATATCAAAGGCAGACAGCGGGTGGTCAGAGGAAGGGACCCCACTATGTGAGCCCTCTGGTGCTCAGTTTAATGATTTTAGATCCATTTCCAGGACATAAAAAACATCACGATGTGTATTTTGGTAGAACTTAAGATGTTCTGCTGAAAGAACTGAACACTGAAAGCTATGGAAGACTGGACTAGTCGTCATGATAATTCTTAACGATATACTGTCTTTAATCCTTATCTAACCCATTTACTTTTTTATTATTTGTATTATTATTATTGTTATATTATTATTTCCATGTCCTATGTATCTGTGCACATCTATACATTTAGTCTCCGCTAGTTCTTGCAAAATACATGTAGTAGAAAGGGGAAGGAGGCAGTAAGGGACCATGGAAGTCCAGAAGTCTAAAAACCCATTTAATTCCAACAAAATTACGGATGGGCTGCCCAAACTGTAGTACCTTAACAAGAAAAATATGAAGACTAGTTTAACTGAAAGCAACACTATCTACCTATGGACTAAAAAGAAACTGTTTTACATCCATCCCTCTAATTTGCAAACACATTTTTTCCACTTACTTCATACTGGAAAGTGTACAACACTGGCAGAGCTTGACAGGAACCCTGAAATTCTGAAGCACAGTACCCTGCAGAATCTTGCAAAGATGAACAGCGCTGCCCTCACATGTTCAAGCTAAAAAAAAAAAGGATAGTATAGAATTTATTGCAATAATATTGCATGAAATTTTGAAAAATAGCCTTTAAAATAATGTATGCACTTAGTTTACAGAATTTTGATATGGCATCTTCCTCCACACAGTAACTGCTATTTTTCTTAATGCAGGAAGGAATGGAGACAGCCATTACACAACCAAACAATTTCAGTGACACCACCAGACCTCAATTAAAAGTTCTATGCCACTTGCATTGCTTCAAGTGATGGTTAAGCAACAGTGACCCACTACAAAGTGGATTATGAATTGCTACTGATGAGAAGTCTTGCTGAATAAGCAGAATAGATTCTTTAATGCCACTTTCTTACAAACAGCAGCAAGGACTGGAGAGAGACGATAATTAATGTGTTAGTATCAAGAGAAACAAAGAGCCTGCGAAGGTCTCTGTCCTTTTCCAGATAACAGACTGAGAAAGGTTCTTTAATATAACTGGCACAGTAATGGCTCATGGGGGCTGGACTCAGGGCAAACAATGGTTGACTGATTAAGGTACAATTCTGACAACATCTTAGAGCCTGGATAAATATCTTTTCCTAAAAAAAAAAAAAAAAAAAAAAAAGGTAGGCTGCAGGCAGCAAGAGAGAGAGGCCTGGTCATTAGCGCCTAGGGCACACTGATTCTAAAAGTCAAAGCAAATACCACTTCTAAAAATAACAAATGTCTATTCCATGTCCAGAAGCACAGGAATCGGGTGGATTGGAAAAGTGTTTTTATTGGCACTTTGTTATGACAGCTGACTGCCTGGGACAGTTTGAGTATTCCTCCGAGAAATCCAACCGGCACGGATTAAACAGCAAGTTATGTATTTGCACAAAGTGCTGAAGGTGTTCACGTTGTTGAACACAGAAAATAAACAGCCTCTGCCCAAAGGACCTCATAAATCCAGGAGGCTACGCTGCCGAAATACAGGATAGTGGAGAAAGCATCCACAATAGTTATTGCTTCTCCCCTGGAAATGCAGCCCTAGCTGGTCGTGAACCAACAGAAACTTTGCCCTGGCAGCAGGGTTTACACCTCATTTCTTATAAGGAGAGCGATAAAATCCTTCAGGACTATACAAGGTCAGGACCAGCTTTATGGTTCACTCAAAAGAAAAAATAAAATTCAAGAGCATATTAACTATATGTAGTGCTTCAGCAGGGTCAGAGGAGAAAGCACGACCTAGTGAAAAGCCCCAGGGGTGCTTTTTACAGCACCAAGACCTCTCTTAAGCAGTGCCCAGGACAATGTCCTCAAAGGCCCACACCACAAAGTCACCATGGCTAAAACCATTTGCCCGGCTGCTTCTTGGTGGCAGCAGCACGCTCCTGGAATTTCACTTAATTTAATTTACTGCCGATTAATATGAAACCCCAATTACTGATTCAGTTATTGAGGGAAGAAAGAGGGCCTTCTTTCCCCTCTCGGCAGGCTGGGCGCCAGCCCCGCCGCCTCCTCCCGGGCTCCCTCGGCCTCACCTCAGCCGTGCGCGGCCCCTTCCCGCCCCGCGGGCGGCCGGGGGCAGAGTCCACCGCCCGGCCAGCCGCATGTACCTCCTCCTCCTCAGCTCCCTGCTTCTTCCTGCAGCCCCCCCAAGGCTTACCTCGCCTGGGAGGGGGCTTCTCCTCCCGGCGGCGGCCCTCAACTCCGCCTCCAGCACCAGCACGTTCGCCGCTTCCACCTTATGTCCTCTCCGGCGCCTCGTGTCCCCTCATGGCCGCCGCCCCTCCTCCGCCTGACTGGATTGCCGCGGGTGCCAGAGCCCGCTGGGAGCGCGCAGGCCGGTCGGCGGCCCCTTGGTCGCCCAGGTGCTCCCGCAGCCCCTGGCGCTGATGGCCAAGTTGTTTAAGTGTGGGGGGCTTCCTGTGGTATAACTGAAACAGATCTCCTGAAGGAAAACGCGGGATTGTAACAACAGAGAGAAGTTGGAGAGCAGTGAGGGGACACAACATGGCTGACAGAAGCACCATTTCATACGCACTTTTCTTGAAATTCTTGGGCAAAGGCAATGCTAATTTACAGCAAATGAGAAGACCATAGTCAAGACATTAAATTCTAAGTTTTGTTTTGTTTTTTAAGAAAAAAAAAAAAAAAGTGAAATAGTTTTGTTTTTTTTTTTTTGGCCTGGATTTTACTACCTTGCTCCTCCTTTGAAAGAAATCCCGCTTAACACACCGCCATTTGACTAATGCCAGGGAGTGGCTCCAGGGTCCCTGCACCATGTGGATGCCAAAACCCCTGACATGTTCGATGAATAATGATAAATCACATGCAATACACACCAGTTGTTTCACATGTGCTCTCTCGAACCTCTTAAATGTGAAGTGCACCCACACAGAGCCGATAAAAGCTCCTGCAAGTGTGAATTCTTCTCCCTGAATAGGTTTCTACACTACAAAAGAACATTTCGCACGTCCTATTTGAAATGGATGGGAGCCTTAAAAGCAACTTTATTCTACTCCCATTATGAAACAGAGCTTTCATTGTCTGCTGCTGAAATGCTTTGAGTCATCTTCCAGTAATAACTAATCTCTCTCTTTGTATCTGACAATTCACGGACAACCCAATTACAGGAGAGGAAAACGACATACCAGTTTCAGAGGGTGGACTCCAACACCCAGCTCATGTTAAGTAAATTATGCTCCAAACCAAAAAATCATTTAAGCAAATGAATTCTGATAATCTACTTCTAGAGCAATAAAAACAAATGGCTAAATGGCACCAGCACCATCTCATAAAGATGGAACCAAGTGTTATAAAAAAAATAAAAAAAAAAAAAAGAGAGAGCTGAAAAAAGCCTGTATAATTTGAGAAACCCAGCAACTATTTATTCTCCATGTCAAATCCCCAACTCACATTTTTTCTACAGTATTTCATGCCACAGCTTCTTAGCTTCTAAAATCCCTGTCACTGCAGTGACCTGCCGTAACACCCACTTCACACCACCACACAGGAAAGTCTCCCAGCCCCAGGAGTTGAATTGTTTACAGAGTGTATCATCCTCTTCTCCTGGGTGCCATTAGCTCCCAAGGCAGCCATATAACAGCAGGCCTGTCACCCTACAGGGGTAAAGATTTCATCCAGCAAAACTTGGTACTCAGGAAAATGGAGAATAACTGGTCTGTCTTTAGCAGGCTTGAATTTGGACCTAGCAAAGGCTACTGAAACTGCAGCAGGACCAACCAATTGGTTGTAACTGCTGCCAGTGTTCTAAAAACATGGAATAAGGCACTATTTGTGCAAAGTGCTCAGCAAACTAGTCGGTAATATTCTGGGGCAATTCATACATTCAACAGTTTCTGGACAGCGCATTCACAAGAAAATAACCCATTCACTTGCATTCATTGCATGTCATTTAATATGAAAAACACTAATTTGCTTTCATAGCAATGTATGGTTACTCAGCAGATGATGCAAAACTTCTCCTATATTACCAGCATGATCTGAATTTAAAAAAAAAAAAATGCCTGATTCACTTTTTTTTTTTTTTTTTTTTTTCTCTCAGAAAATGTGCTTGGACCTCGCCAAGCTTCCAACTCTTTGACCCAGCTTCTCTTACACCGGGTGACTGCATGGAGCCCAGACTTTTTGATATTATTATGTTTTGTTCTGTTTCTTTTTTAAGACATTACTTCAATATAATCTGTTTCATGAAACAAAAGAAAAAAGGCTGTTAAACTGGGTAGTTCTGTTTTCCTTTTAAAAAAAAAATGAAGATAATCTCTTTGAAATACAAGTACATCCCTATGCATTTTATACAGACTTAAAATATGAATGGCATATCTTTGATTTTAAGGACTTGTCACTAGTTACCCTCGAAGATCCAGTAAATTTGTCCAGGACTCTAAAAGGTGGGGAGAAAGGCAAAAAAATACAGCAGCAGTTTAAAGAATAGCATGCACACGTTATCAAAGGCAATTTTAAATATGATATCTTAATTCTCAAGTGTTTGATTTTATTTTGTAGAGTAATGATGCTGAGAGAGGAAGATTGAGAGTTGGATGGAAGAAACCTTAAAGGGGAATTCTGAAGTGAATTGGCAATTAATGGATTTCACTTTTAAGTATCTGCTCAGAAAGATGCATGTTGAGCATTTATCTGAACTAATGAGACAGAGGGAACCTCCTTCTACAATCATAAAAAATTAAATGGAGCTAATGGGCATTTTCTTCAAGATAATCAGGAACTTCATACACTTCACTATGTCAAATCAGTTACCTGCTAATGGACAGTTGCTGATCATACAAGATACATCAGAAGGTTTTCTCCAGACTGTGAAGAATGTTCACGTAGAACTAAAACCTTTCATGATTTTCTTCCTTGGAGCCAGTGGTGAAACTCTGGGTTAAGACTGTATAAGCCTCCTCACAAAATAAATTCATAGCATATATTCACAAAAGAAAAGATCCAAGTATTAATGTTTGCACATTAACACCACCAGGGACCTCATTAAAATAATTCTCTTTTCCCTGTTAGCTCTATTTTATCACACCCCACGTTTTCTGAGTACGTTTGAATGAACAAGAGAGATGTCACACAAATCTACAAAGTTTGTCCCCTTTAACTTGCATTTTCACTCTTCAATTGTAATTTCTACCATGAATAGAAAAGTAGATGAATTATCCGATGATGTCCTTTCAGGCAATGTTGTCTTCTCACAGAGTTGGACATAATCTACAACACGCAAATGATTAAAAAAATACTGCAACTCCTCTGTTTCAGCATGTGCCATATTTCACAGCTACAAACGTTACAATCTTCAATAAAAAGAAGCCAACAATACCCTTCAAGTCATAAAAGCACTAAGCTTAGTTGTGAATGACTGCATATAGAGTGTGTTGTGACACATGCAGGAAGTGTTATGTTTTATAAGGAGAAAGTTCAGAATCTTCTTGCCAACATGAGTTTGATATGAAAGCAAGTCTTTGCCAAAAAGAACACATTTGTTTTCCAAATTCTTATACAGTCCTTATTACTCATGTATTTGAGCTTCCACTTGTAAATAGTGCCATTCAGCATGACTCAATCTATCGTTCTCTCTTCAGTATGTAAGAACACAAACCAAGGGTGGGAATAAAGAAGCCACAGCTTTATTCATCATACAAGTAAACAAAACCATAATCCAGAACACAAAGTATCTGTTGAGAAGTAATTAACTCTCCCCCCAACCAAATCCCACAGCTGGGGCCACAGTAAATCCTCCGATTCGGGTAAGAGCTGTGTTAAGAACAAAGGCTCAGTCCTTTTGATCTAAATGCGTTCATCTCAACTGCACAACCTGACTTACCTGTCACTACATGGCTGTGGCTCACCAACCAGTTTGGCTTTTTTTTTGTTGTTTTTTTCCTCTTTTTAAACATTTTCTACCAGACTGTATCTGCTACCAATACTTCTAGACTCAGGGGTCCTAATGGGAAAGGCAGTAGTGATTCAGCAGGGAAAAGCTCTGGTCCACCTCATCTAGGAAAGAATAGAAAAAGAAACTCACATGGGAAATCCTGTAAGTGAAATAATTTTACAGCAATGTATAATACATTACTGCAGCTGCAATTTAGGCAAGTGAAAAAGTAATTCCAATTAGCTTTTTAATTCAAAACTTCCAGGATTAGATTATTACAACTTCTACACCGAATAAGCAAAGTTTATTGCTGTTCCTTGTGCTGTACTGTATTTTACAAAGAATATGGAATGTTCATTTATTTTCAATTTTTTTTTCTCTAAAAAAAATCTGACATTTTCCCATAAATTATTACATATTTGTCATTTCTGAGAGCTAAGGGTAAAGATGTTCTTTTCATTTACAAATTAAGATATTAATTTTCCTTTTCAAAATTGCATTTTATTTTTCCTGCTATATTATATCCCAAAGACAAAAAAAAATATGTTGGAGTATCTTTACTTCTAGTATTGGATGTACTTGTTATTAATAAAAAAAGAATAGGCGTAAATGCATAAATTAAACCAGCAAGATTAGACACGATCCTATATATTATGTTTGATGTATTTTAACATTTATGCATAACTAATACGCAGCAAAGCATTCTGTACTAACCAACAAAGTCTTCACACCCAGAACAGCAAACTGCATCATCCCAACTGAAAGGTAACGAATCTGATATCAGAGCTCTGATACGACAAAGCAAAGTCGTCCAGCCAAACGTACAGCAATAACTTACTTAGAAGCTAGCCTTCAGATGGGTTTAAAGTCATCAACCTAACTAAACAATTTTAGGTTTGTAGTACAATCATGGCTGCCAACTCTACATGTGTGCCTGCATGTATTTACACATACATACATATATAGAACCTTCTGTCCATCACCTTCACTTCTGTGACAGGTTCAAAACTGCTTACGGTGTTGCCAGAAATTTTGCATGAGATGAATGGCAGAGTAGTGTACCTGCTGCACAACGTTCACACTCAAGTCTGCATCGGTTGACTGGTTCTGCTAACAGCTGCAAAGGTATAAGGAACAGGCTCTTCTGCAACACTGTAAGAGAGCTACGGTAAGCATGTGTTGCTCTCCCAGGAATAGTGACTTACTCTACATTCATACCTACTGCAAGTCTCGGTCTTCAGTACCTTGTGAGTTAGATGATGTCCATCTGCGAGCTGCCATACCCAGAAGTCATCAGATTGGCTTTTAGAAATTCCCCTTGCCTCAGAGACAGTACACGACTGAATGGTGGTGATTAACTTCAATTATGCCTCTCATGTTTTTCAGAAATCTCTAAAGAACCTTTTGACAGCTTATTAAAAAATTAAAAATAAAAATGAAAAGATACCCATCCCTTGCTATGGCTCATAACCACATTTCTGTGGGAATAGAACAGCAGCTCCGTCTATAATCTTGACCTCTAACACTTACTTAAAAGCTGTATTTCTTGCAAACATGAAATAGACTGTTTAAAGGCAGCCTTTTATAAAAAAAGACCATTAACACATTAATAGACTGGCTAGCAAGAAAGACTACGCTGACAAAATTCTTGCTATATACATATTTCCTATTTGCAGCTCTTCTAAAAACAATCTAATAGCATACAAAAGTACATCATACATGTTTCATTAACACAGTCATGACCCTTTAACATTCAGGTTTAGTTGATAATACCTGTTTTTGCGTGTTTTCTATTTATACCACAGCATTATATTAAAAATACTCTAAAGAAACTGAATGCCAGAGTGTTTTACAAAATATTTATTTTGAAAAAAATCACTCTGTACAAATTTAACATTCTCAACACTGAACTTTTATAAAAATGCTAACACAAAGACTCACATGAAACATTAAACTGATCTTTTCTTAAATTACAAAGTAACAGATTGATCTTAAAGAACCTATTATAATTCTAAACATTAAAAAAAAGAGATAGTTTTATAAGATTTTACTTTTCTTAAATCTATTACAGTCAAATACATGTATCAGTGGATGACTTTTCCCATCCTTATTATAAACTCCCCCCCCAACACTGTCCACAACTAAACCAAATACCCTAAATGGCTTACACTTTTCACTGTACATAGCTTGTGCTGAAAGAAATGCGAGCACAATTTGATCATCTTTTTCTCAGTGCCTAACAAAATGTTACCTCTATACATTTGGTACAAAATTCTCTTTACAAACCAACTTTGCTCATGTAAATTTCTGAAGCAAACTTAAAGGAAGAAGATTTATTTGTGCCTTCAATTTAGTATAATGAAGGGACAGCGATTAAGTAAATTTTCATAAAGTAAAATTCAATAATTGGGAATACTGTCCTTTTTTATTTTTAGTAATTATTATTGCATATAAACTTTATATACTGCAGATTAGAAAAGGCAAACCCTAAATCTAGCAGTGCTAGTTTTGTAGTCCCCATCATAAAATAAGATTTTTTCTGTACATTTTTAAGTTTCCTCTCTTCATTTTTAGCCATTTGTGAGAGCTGTTGTTGCATATTAAATAACCTTTTTTAAACAGGAGGAAACGTATCCTCATGAAATTTAAAACAGTAAAACTGTCATATTCCTGTAAACACCATTAAAATGAAGACTCACAAAATGCGGTGTGACAGGTAAGCCATGGTCTGAAAAGATTTCTTTTTCACATTTTCTTAACACAATATACGGCTCACACCACAAACAGCAGCAAAGAAAGCTATTGAAAATTTCAAGTTACAGCCAGGGGTGCCAGGCAGGATCCATACGACAGAGATTATCCAAGCTATTTGCAGCTGCTACCAGAGTGTTGACTTTGCTTTCTCCTCCTTCAAACTGAGCAAGATTATGAAGTCGAGTCATGATAGCAGTAACAGCTTTTTGAACTAGAGAAACAAGCTGCTGGCTGTCCATATTTTCAGGTTGCCCAGCTGCTGAGAGTGGAGAAGAAGTATCCTCTTGTGTTTTTTTGTGCCATGCAATTATTTCATCCCGTAGCACAGTTTTTAGGATACCATCGACCTATATGAAGGAGAAAAGTCAGAGTATTATATTTAATCCAGAGAACCATTAGGGCTTACAAACTTCAAACTAAATTCTAGTCAATAACATCTTGACACTTTTGGTTCCATTTTCCAGTCTCAGCCTTTTCAAGATGACTGTGGCTTCCAACTTTTTTTTTCCAACTATTTCATCCCAAGGTTTTTCTTTTTCATAAAAGGCTCTAATTATGAAAACACAATACAATGTTCCCCACAGAAATAAAAAAGAACAATCACAAACAACAACACATATTCAGATCTTCTTACACCAATACAGTCAGTTTTATTCCATTTTTAAGTGACCCCGCTAAATGTGACTTTCCCCCCAAACACACGCAGAAATCTTGTGCAAAGATTCAGCGTCTTTTGCAATGCTGTTTGCCTCCTCTGGCCTCCAATGGGTCAATGATTATACCCTCAGCAAACACTGCTTTCTGACAAAAAGGGAAAAAATGCTGACTTCAATATTCGTATGTGTTTTCCTTTTTTATTTCTCCTAGCACACACACCTATACGCCAACTCTGACCTTGGTTGAAAAAACAAAATGCCTGCATGAAATCATTTCCTGTTTTTTCCTATCACCAATTTACTGATTAATCTCACAACTTGAGCTTCTAAAGCAAACTTTGAGGTATTTAGTCTGAGTTAACTTTTCTGTCTGCAAATAACAAATAGGTATTTTATAACACATCTAGATATTAGGCCAATAATACACAAACACATATGCAATAGATTTTATAGGCATCTGTAAAAATGGTAAATACAGAAAATATTAAAGGTATTCCTCTTAAGTCCAGAAGCCAGATAAGCTAACACAATAATCACCATGTACCCAAAATAAGCTGGGCGCCCATCACTGCAAGAAGAACAGATGCACACCTGTGCTCTGATCTTGTAAATTCAACATGGTAAGTCTAATTGGGCATACATCATACATCATTCAGATGTACAAATTACAGACTAAGTCTGCAAACTCATTTGCAGGTATAGACATGGCTTTTTAAGGTAAAGTGATGAATTATTAAAAAAAAAAACATCTAAGCTTTCTGTATTACACATTTAAAAAAAATCACTTCAGGATATTTTCCATCTTTTAAAAAGTAACTAGATCATACGATAGCTACAGTATGTTCTGTGCAATGTCTTTCTGGTGCAAATTGCTGCATAAGTGCAAGATGCTTCATTTTTGGAAAGCATTAGAATTTAAAAGGAAGTTAGACAGTTTCTTTAGAAAACTACACCCCGCTAAGAGCTAGAATCCATCAAAGCAACAATATATCTTTAGCATTCTGCTCTGCTAACAAAGGGCTAAGAAACATTTCTATTCACAGAAGTGTATTATGAAGATTCTAAATGACGTTGCATTTGTCATTTAACTATTTACCACTGCCAGAATGTGTAGAGATTTATGAGGCTACAGCATTGAAACAATCATCCTGTATTAACATGCTTTGACAAAAAGGAAAATAAAAGTACAATTACACCTATCTTCCTACTATTCTTTCTAAAAAGGCAAATTGTAATAACCAGCTGGCCTTTGCACTGTCCTTGGGTTAAGATTTAAAAACATAAATATGAACTGTTCAATTTCTATCTTAAGAAGGCAAATGGTGTTTAGTTTATCAGTTGATAAATTATAAATGTAAATTAAACAACTTTTAAATGTAAATGAAAACAACTTTTGAAAACATATACAAACCTTAAAGTTTGGCTGTGCAAAGCAGCGAGCTACTGCAATCATAGATGCAGTCAATGGACCAGACACCCCAATGGTGGTAAGAAATTCAGAAATGTTTGGTGTGAGCCGGAACGGGACTGGACGGTTGGCATCCAAGTCTCCAGTAGCATCGTTTATGTCAAAGCGAAAGTAAGCTACATTTAATTTGCCAGTATCCTGGATTTAAAAGCAAAACGCACAACAGTAATAAAGAAACAAATTGTCGTTAATGAAACTAAAATAAAATACATTTTTATATACTGTTAATACTCAGAATACAACCAGTTACAACTGATTATTTAAGAATCAATGTGATTTGCCTCTTCATTTAGCCTTTTCTATTTTAAAAAAATATTGAAGCTACGTAAAGAAAAAATGCTGAATTTGAAACCTAGCTTAACGCAACAGCTTTTCACATTCAAACAGTGATTGCGCAAGAAAAGTTAAAGGCATACACAAATTATTTATTCTAAAAGTGAAAGTCCAAAAAGCCTGAATAAATATAGACTATTGCATCAAACTTAAGGAATAGATTTTTCTGTGCCAATCTTCTTTAAGGAATTGTGCAAAGAGACAGATCTTCATTCTCTGAGTGTCTCAACTCTGGGTAAGCATTCTCCATGCATTACTCACTCTGGGTAGGAATTTGAACACCATGGCTACACACTGGGGATTAAAGAATCTTAATTGCTATATGCAGCATAACCCTCCATGCATTAAAGTGGCATTAAGACTTTAAAATATACCACCTTTGCTCTAGTAAGGTGGCAAGCCTCATTTAAATATTGGTTTAGAGAAGAAAAATCATTATTAATAGGAGTTGTACTTTGACGTGATATCAATGTAAAAAAACCAAAACATTATTTGAAAAAGGGTATTCCCCTTTTAGAAGATGAAGCTCTAGATTTTTATCTTTTAATCTGTTTGGTACAGATATATCCAAAGCAGTATATTTGAAGAAAGACTCAAGAGAGACTTACTGGTCATTTACATTAACAGTTCCAGTATCTACTAACAATTTTACAGACTCTGTTCTAAATTATAACCAGAGGGGGTAGACTTGGCAAAGTGGTCTGCAGTTTAAATTACTACCTACGTGATGTGAAATCACATAATCAAATGAAAAACCTACTGAAATACACTGTTAATTATATATGTCAAATTACCATTTTGACTCATTTCAAACGTAGAGTCCAAATTTCCATTTGATCAAAGAAGACAGCATGCATCAAGGACAAAACAGAGCATACCTGGGCAATCTGCAGCATTTCAGGGTTGAGTCTATTTAAATGAAAGATGAATTCTGCAAAGCCAATTAGGGCTAACTGAATCGTGAACATCTTCCGAAACGTCCAGTAATCTGTAGCATTGGGGAATGTATGTAAAGCCCACTCCTTAAGCATACTGCGTGGCACCATGTTACTCTGTACTTCTTTAAGTATATCTCTGAGAACCTAAATATGAAAAATATTAGTTGAAAGAGATTTTAATATACTTCTTAGCAACAATTATGCCAAAAGCAACTAAATTCTCTCAAGTGCAGTATTCCATTCTAGGAAAACATTCTTAACTTGGACACTTCTAATCCAAGACCATTTCCCAACTTCCTTGACAAAATTCACATAATATTAAGTTCAACTTCTGCATGGCTACAAACTAGTCTTCATCTTAAAAGACTGATTTTTTTTTTTTTTTTTAATAAACCGAAAGCACAATGGAACTGCCGTCAGTCTCATGAAAAAATCAGAGACTGAAAAGTTACGTACTGATTGAAGTATTTCCTATTCAAATCTTTCAAGAAAGTCAGAAGGGAACTAAAGAGACATTCAACCTACGATGCTGCACTTCCTTATGGCAAGCTACTGGAACACAATCCACTTTTTTTTTTTTTTTTTTTAGTTTCAGTTCAGACTGGATATGCATCTGTCAGCAATAAAACAAAACCCTCTATTTCAAGTCTTAATATATGTGTCTATCGTAATACTTATTTCCAACTTCAGTCATCAATATGCTGAACGCTGTACTGAAGGTGATGAGCAGCCTAAATCACATTTTTCACTGTAAAGCATTTATTATCCCCTCACTGAAAGATCCATTTCCTTATCGAAGGATGTAAGCATTACTCAACTCCCAACTGAAAAAGGTTTTTCTGGATCCTGCTTTATTTCTATGAATTTCCAAGGGTTTTGGATAAAGTCGTTATGTAAGATAAAGTCAAAATGGTTGCTGCTCAGAATAACACATTACTGAGGAAAACACAGACCAACAGCAGTGATATAGATTCTTCCCATAGCTGGTCTGCAACCACATCAACAAAAGATTAAAACATTACTAATAACCTCAGTTTATTAATCAGGTGAAGGTAGCCTGTAGGCAGCACAAGGAGGCAGCTATCTTAAGTTATCCACCCAAATATGACAGCGATTTGATAGCTTTTTTTGGAAGGTGTTCATCAAACAAAAAAGCATAATGACAAGATTTGAAATTACACATGGGACCTACAAAGACTACAACCTAAAACCTGTGTGCTTTATTAGTACACAGAGTTGTTTACAGAAAAAGGTAAAGAATTTTGATTATACAAAATAGGGAAACACACCGAGTAAAATACATTTCATGTATTATTACAGCAGAATTACCTCAAAAATACAAAAAGATAATAGTTGAGATTTGTTTTTGTAAATGAATACTTTTTGCAATAGTTTTTCCCTTGATGTAAACATATAAAATTTACCAAAATATTACATTACTGTAGCACAGCCTCTCCTAATTAACTAGAAATAGGATACGTTCTATTGCACCAGAAAGAATGATAGTCAAACTGACTTCAATTATATGGCCGTTAAAGAGTTTTGTAACCTGAAGGAAAAATCCTCAAAATAGAAACACGTTACATAGCACTTCATTTTATTTTGTAACAAAGAAAGCCTGAAAAGATGTCTAAATAGTGTCTGTAATATACTGCATATCTTCTAATAGTTATATTTAACATAGGATTGAAATTTTATAAAATATATGCATTGACCTTAAGATAACCATAAAATAAGCTTATTTATCTGAATTTGATGTTTGATTGAGATTATAGAGAGCAGGAAATTTTTATTTTCCAAGTACTGCCATTTATTAGGGTGAGTTTAGTCAACTCTTAGGCTTGGGTGAAATGAATCCAGGATAAACATTACAAGAACAAGGGGAAACCTGCATCACACACCATACTGTAACTGCTTACATAAAATAGCAATGCTGTTTCCCATGTTATCAATTATTTTCAAAGCACTACATGAAAGGGTCTGAAAGTAATCAATCCCTCACCTGTTTTCAGCTGCAGTTATCCTAAACAACCTGAATTGGAACAAATACAGCTTTTTTTTTGAAGCTTTCAAAGATGATCTAAAATACTAATGAGCTATAAGAGCTCCCAAATATACATGAAATAAAACGAAAACAGGTTCAAACCACCACCTCTGTGTAATATATTTGTCTCATATTTAACGGGGCGGAGCTGGACACCGTGTAGCAGAGCTCTCAAGAAAAAATCTTGAGTGCAACTCATTAAATACTCCCATACCTGATGGCTAGCTTGAGTGCCCCGTGCTTGGACCGTTGCCAGCCTGTCGTAGTACCGAGATATGGGGTTGTCGTGCTCAATGCCCTTCTTGGCACAGCGCTGCTTATAGATCTCCACCAGGGACAGAGATGACGGATTGTCTTCAACCAAACGCATCTGTGGAGAAACGGCTACAACCCGGGGGACTAGAGTGGTTTGAGAACGATGAGGAAGGATGGGGGGGGAGGAAACAGAGAGAGGAACACAAAACAAAACAGTTAATTCACAACCCAAGTGCTCAGGAGAGAATTAGCGTGCAACTATCTGCCCTTAAAGCACTGCTGCGATAATCAGCTGAAGTGTATCAAGAGAAAAATTTTTATTACTACATTCATAACTAATTCACAAGCTCAGTTAAAAAGAAAGCAAGTATGACTTTTTTCTTTAAAACTAAATAGAAACATCTCAACTACATTAGGAGAGAAAAAAATGAGCACTCATTCTTCCTACTTCTCTCTAGCTGCACAGAGGAGAGCAATACTTTGCTCAAATGCAAACAGGGGGGTTGTGATTGCATGCACTAGCATCACTGCAATAAAAATTAGTCTGAAGAGCAAAACTATTAACCTCAGTACAGTGTTCAAAGCAATTCATAAAAACTGGAGGAAAAATCTAAATACTGCTAAGGAATAGATGCATAAGTGACAGTGCTTGAAAATAACTGAGGGAAAACAAAGAAAAACAGTCAATAACAAAGTAATTGAAGCCACTGAGCTTTTACTTCAGGAGCAGTAGGCCTGCAAAAACCCTATTTGCACTTTCATGGTCTTCACAGACATACCATTCTTATGAGTCTTATGTGCATGGAAGATGTACACCCAGGCCCAGAAAGACAAAGCCTCTTCCATCGCTAGCTTTTCCAGTGACACTACAGTTGTACTGTTTGACAGTGACCTCCAGATACCAACAAACCTGTTCTCTCATCATTTCCCTCAGAAGTTGTAATAATTAACCTCAGGAATAGAGGAGAAAGTTGTTTAAATATCTTTAAGTTGTTTGATGCAATTTCTTCTATCTTAAAGAGAAAATGCATTCCAGAGAAAGAAGGGGTGTTAATGAGCTATTTCTTCTGGTCTACTTCCATTAACCTCTGGCAGCACAGAAATGAATCTTCTTCAGGTTCTTTTAAATAGTATCAAACCACAAAGTATAGAATTATTTCCAAAGAGAGCATAGTTTAAAAACAGCTCTTTGAAGAAAAACATGTTACTTCCATAATCATGTTACATAGATTATCTACTGTATTTCTCTTAATTTGGCCTTGCAACAATGTAAAAGCATCTTCAACTATACCGAGATGCTTTATTTACTTTTTGATATAAATCCTTCGGCCTGTATTTTAGTCTTTTTAAGGTTGAATCGCAATTATGCATTTCTAGCACTGTCAGCGCAACTTGCATCATCTGGCCACCTAAGTTCTTGATACCAAGTTCATGTCAATAGATACAACAAGCACAAAAAGAAAGACTGGTAAAACTACAGCTTTTAAATATTAGATCTGGGCTTTTTTTTTTTTCTTTTTCTTTTTATTTTTTTTAAAAAAAGGGTCGATGGCAAAGTAGCAGCATGTCTTAGTATCTTCGATTAAAGTTTCCACTATCCATAATATATTTTCTGCTTACCAGCTAAGGATTATTAGAACTGAGTAATGCAATGTACAGAACTTGTTTATATAAAGTTCATAAGTGATTCAATGACCTTCTGAAATGAAAGCTGTTTATATATTTATATGAAGTTATTACACAGTTATAAGCTGGAACTTGCCAACAGCTTTAATATCTGGAAAACATAAAAGTTTAACTGTTTTAAGGCATTCACATTAGTATTTGAATCACAAGTAGATCAAGTATGTTGCTAAGGGAAGACTCTGCTTTTAATTCCATGAATGAATTATTTATAATCAACACATGAAAAAGCCAAGGTGCAATAGGAAAAAGAATTAAGATTGTGCATTCAGCATTTATTCACCATTTCTGCTTTGAAACAGTTAAATACGTGACCTTTTATAACATGAGTGTTTTGGCAATTTATACACATAGATCATACTGGAACATCCCTCAATTCTCCTTATTAAGGCTTACCTAATATTAGGTTTATTGATTTTGTTATGTTCAAGCATTGCCAGGCAGTGCTGTTGGCAAAGTGCACCCTCCATACTGAGTAGCCTTATACAGAATCACAGAAGTACACTCAACAGAAGGTCTGCGTCCAGTATCTAGAATATGAACTGATTTTATTTGGCAACAACCAACCAGCCAATATATTTCAGTTTATTTCCTTAAAATAAACATCACCATGTATACATGAAGTTAATTCAAATGTTATATCTGTATTACATGGAAGAGGTAAAAGAAATTCAATAGTCATGTATCACAAAGTGGGGATAAAAATGTTCTGTCCAGCTCAAACCATCTGTAAATGCTTGCACTGAATTTCACATACCCATTTCCTCCACAGTGAGCATGCCTCTGCCTTATATACCTGTGAATTTACCTTTTAAATATCCAAAACCTTCAGTATCAGTGAATAGTGGCTGTCAAAAACCTCTAGCAATTACAATCTTTGAGTACAACATATATTTAAAAAAGACAAAAATCTCTCATTTCAGTACCTGTAAAAAACAAATGTCTTTTTGTGGTTTCCTTCCTTTTCTCTAAGCAAGGGTTTAAAAGACGAAGGAGCTGTAATACCCGCTCTTCTCTACGAGACTCTGTCAGGCAAGCATCATTCATTACCAGATATGGATAAATTTTTCCATTGTGGCCTCGGATATAGAGTCTTCTGGCTGCAGTATTGTGTTTCTGAACTATCTCCACTCTGGGCATAAACCTATCCAAGAAGAAAGGGACATTAAAGCCCCCAAACTTAACTCCTTTAATATCAAATAATGACGTTTTTAAAAAAACACAACCCAATAACAACAGCAGAAAACAAACAAACAAAAACCCTACCATAACACAAAGAAATAAGACAGTGCAACTGTATTACAGTGTACAATTTTGTTATCCAGTTAACCCAAGGTTTATCTTTGGTTGTAAAATATATATATTTATAAATATATGTATATATATATAATATATAGTATATATATATATATAGTATATATATATACTATTTATATATATATATATATGTATATATATATTTCCTTTAAGACAACAGTTCTTGAGCAAAGTTAATCATTAGATCAGATCTTGATCACTATTTTGAAGACCAGTTCCTCTGTGGACTACAACAGAAGAAATACTCGCAACTTCTATCGACATAAACCCAAGTATAATCGTCATGTTCAGTACAGCAGCACGCAATACTACCAAAGGAGGATAAAGAAGAAATTCAAGTTGCTATTCCCAAAGTGACTCTACATATGTCATATATATATATAATATATATAATTATATTTATACATACATATATAATATATATGTTATATATATATATATATATATATTTTATATAAATACATGAAATACACACAGTATCTATTTTACAGGACAGATAGATAGAGAACATTTACATTTTCTTCTCCACTGCAGAATTACAACTACCCCTTCTCCCCAGTTTTAGTTTACCTTGCTATCTTGATGTAGTAATGTGTTGGCTTTGGCATAAGGAATTCTCCAGGTATCTCTACCTCTGCTGTTTGAGCTGAAAAATTACTTAGAAAACGGCACTTTTCCTCTATGAGGAAGAACTTTGGAAGCTGTTTAGTTTTTGCCTCCAGAATTTTAATCCACTTCTTCAGTTTCGAGATAAGATTATGAAGTTTCATTGACCCTGGTACACTGAAGTCAAAGTCTAAAAGAAAAAATATACATGTATCCTTAGCACTTCAAATTCCATATACTGTATTTAATTATCAACTCCGTGACGTTCACACTTTAAAGGAGATTCTTTCAGACACATGGAAAATACTTTGTTTGAGGAGTCCCACATACAGCTCACACACCTATTACAAAGAAAACAGGTTTTAAATCACCACACTGGTCTTAAACATTATACAAAAACTGAAAGGTAACTAATAAAGTCAGCAGCTAGCACATGAAAAGGAAGACTAAGCAAGTCTGTCACAGAGACATGGCTATCTAGGAACCCCAAACACAAGTTATAGGTATAGGATCACCCAACAGCAGTAACACTACAGCTAGGTGCTGGAGGAGAGCACATCATACAATTCAACAGTGCAAACCAAACACGCTGAACGCAGCTGTGCTACCTTTGAAAGAAAGGCTCTGATGAATATTTCATTACTACAGAAAAAGCTTTCTATAGAAAAGTGCTAAAATTATATGCCGCTTAAACCAATCAGAATCTACCACCTCCTCTTAGTGCACAACTTTAAATTATTCTCTAAGTAAGGAAGAGTTTATTCCGTCTAATGTGCTGTCCTGTTACAGCACACAAAACCCAAGATACTTCATCATGTACCCACAATACTGATATGCTAAAAGCTTTCAGTGGAAGTCTTAAATCCATCAGCCCAAAACAGAGCAGAAACCAGTATAAAAACCTTTCCACTTCTATAAAAAGAAAGTCTACAATGAAAGATACACCTCCTTAGTGATTCTACCTAGTCTGGGCAGTGCATCCCTTGCAATATCGCTGTAAAACAAACTTATTATAATCCCAAGCCTACCCTCTAGTGAGCAGTGCAAGTAAATCATTCCAGGGAAGCGACAAAATTGAACCACTTATCTCCTGACTCCCTGAAGTGCAGAAAAGAGTCCCCAGACTGCAACTAGTTTTTGTGCTAATGTCAGTCAAAGTAGTAATTAGGATTTTTGTTATTTTGTAATCGAGTAGCAGATGGAGGGAAAAAACAAAAGTTTAGTCTTTTTGCTCCCAGAGATAGTACATCTTAGAGAAAAGTAATAATCCACGCCGGCTGGAATGAAGGAAAATACGACACCAGACATTATTTGTGTACAAAATTCCTCTGCTTTGCAAGCATCTTAATCCAGATAAACATTTTGTTTCTAACAAATCCACTTTCTCAGTACCTATTAATGGAGAATACCTTCTCAAGCTAATACACGCTGGTTTAAAATACCTTACTACTTGTTTCATCTTTTCATGCAGAGAATAGGAAGTTCACCTCCACTTCTGTAATGGAGATGTTCACAGAAGGCTGTGATACTTTACATACTGCACTTCAGCTGAAGAAGCTTGCTCTCTGTCCTCAACGATGCTAAAGATTTTACAGTGTGATACACGTGTTTCAAACAAACGTGTTCATTCAGTCTTGAATGCCTCAAAAAATTGCCACCTGAATCCATCCAACCAAGCACAACTGGCAAGTTCAGGCAAGTTCACTTTCAATGAGAGGACAAACAGGGGACCCAATCTTCCTGCCTGCGAGACAGACCTAGAAGAAACCCAACAGTTCTTAACACAAAATAAAGCTAAATCTTTTTTTTTGTAGAAGCTTAATGCTATTTAAATGAATGTTGTACCATCATTGCTCATGAAGCAACAAAAAAGGAATACACACTGTAGTTAGTAAAATCAGCATAACAAACCCTTCTGTACCCCCAGAACTCTTGACCTACAAAACACAGCATCACAACAACCATTAAAAAAAAATAAATAAATAAAATAAATAATAAAAAATATTAAAATTATTAAATGTTATTTTAATTTTCTATTTATTTTTAAAGCCTTTCTGCTACACTGGCATGAAATAGTTGTTATCAGCTAAAGGTAACTGGTAATTAATGCTTTTAGAACCAGTAATAGCTCATTTGCAAGATGTGTAAGATTTTTCTGCTATACACATCATCTGATTCTGTTCAAGTTCAGAACACAAGAATCTTCAACTGAAGAGGCAGGGCACCCGTCATGTAAAATGCCACTTAGAACTGAAGTGTAAGTTTAATTTCAGAGAAGAGTTCAAATCTCTTGTACTGAAGAAGATCCAACCATTCTCCAAGAGAAGAGCTGTCTTGCTCTTGAAGCTATTATTCAGATATGAAATTGCTTTGTGCTTTCCAAAAGGTTCTTTTTAGGCTCGTAAGAATTTTTGGAGAGCACTAAAATATGTGAAAAATCTCCATGACAGTTAAGAAATAGGAAGCACAACTTCTGATTTATCAACCAGCTCCGTCAAACCAATACTACGTAGACAAGACCAAATCAAATTTGATGCTAACTCCAATCTCTTGTTCTGAATTTTCTGTTGCCTACTAATGAGAACAGAAATAAAGAAACAGCTACCTGAGCGATACTAGGCTTTTCTTGAGAAGGGGACAAAGGAGAGGAGACAACAACAACAACACTTTAAAAAGATGAAAAATAATAAATAGTGCCCTTACCCCTTTCCTCTCCCCACACTTCAGAGACAAAACAAGACTTCAAGAAGCTTCCTTCTGATTATAGAACTTCCATTCATGGCAGAGAATTCATTATGCTGGGTGCCAAAACTGTCAAGAAAGTTATCTTGCCCTTTTAGGGTGTATTTTGGAATTTTCCCTTTTTGTTCAGCTTGAATGGAGAGAAAAGTGCAGAAAGAAACAGAGATCTGAACTCAAAACTATCATCTGCCCTCAGAAGAACATTTGATGCAGTTTCTCCCCTCCTTTCACTGTTGAGTGTACTCTCTAAAGAGAGCATTTTTCAGCATCTATCTGTTCTTTGATGTCAAAGGTCTAGCTGAAAAGGATGGAAGGAACAAAGAACAGATGCTCAAAGGACTAAGTATTTCAAGTTCCAGGAAAAAAAAAAAAATCCAATTTGGCTTTACCACATATAATGTTTGTATGGAAAACGATGAACTATGTGAACTCCAGTGGTCCAGCTGGATGCAGACAAAATCTTCTAATTCTAGGAAATGGTGAGAGAGTTCCTAACAACTCCTAACAGGAGTCAAGATGCAACTCAGATGGTAGTGGAAGAGGTTATGCAACCACACATAGTTGGAAGTGTCTATAAAACATAGCTGTTAGCTATATTTTCTAAACTGTTATTTTGAAATAACCAAAGAAAGCAATTTACTCCTAGATAGCTTCTCAGCTTGGATACTTCTAAAATAGAGGGCAACCACCGTAATGATTTGTCCATCATCTAAATACAACGGGTGTTACGAGTCAGAAGCACAAACACAGAAGAGTCCTAGTGTGAAAGACAGACATGGCAGGCATGATTTCCTAGTGGTTTCTCAATGTCAGAACAGCCTTTAGTTCAGTAGTGTAATCAGTCCTGTCCATTTAGTTATGCACTTTTCGCTGTTACTGCAAAACTAATCAAAAACTTATTTTCATTTTCCTAGTAATGAGTTAATTATAAAAATGCATAAGTATATTGATCAGTTTAGTTTCATCTGTTTCATCTCCCACACTTCACTTGTGATTTGAACAAATTAATTTAATAGATTAAAATAAAATCAAACCCAGCATTAAGCAAAATTAATATTTTAATCCTGCAGAAATCTATGTTTAATTATACTTGAAAAATAAAATGTGAAATCTTCAAAATAATACCATAAGAAATTACTTCTTATTTTACTGAAGCTTTCTAAGAAACACTTTGCATTTGATGATGTTACATGATTCTTCTGTTCAGGCCTACGTTCTTCATTGCTTTAAAGGTTGTTCAATACAATTCTTCAAAAAAGCTGTGTTTAGGTAGCACACCTGGAAACCTTAAATGCTATTTATATATGATAAAGACGAGCAAAACTAACATATAACCACATATAAAAACTGTAAATCCTACACATTAAATTTAATTTTTTAACTCAAAATGTAACTGAATTACAATTAAACATTTTAAGGGTCTCTCCAGAAGTGTTCTGAAATAGTACTTCAGATTTTGCAGGCTTGAGCTTACTGGCATATCCAGTTTACATTTTGAACTTCTGAAACCCCAGATCTCCCTAACACTCAGATCTTGAAGGAAATAAATTAAGAGAAACTAGAACAGACCAAAAATAACTAAGCTGAACAAAAACTGAGAATACCAGCAACATGTATAGCAATGAAAACGTGACTAGACTATTATTGCAATATGGAGACATAGAAGCAATTATTAACAATGAACAACAAGTCCAAACTTGCATTTAATGTATTTTGTTTTCCTGTAAGCTTCAGTCAACAACACACAAAATGTTCCTACTTCCATTTCCCTTCCCAGTAGCCTTCATCCATTAAAAATTTAATCATATGGTTCAGGACTTTCATTATCTGCTGTCATGCAACTGTTGTGCCTCAAAAAGGACATCATGTAATGCATCATGCGAACAAGATATGTAGGTCATATCTACAACCGAGTTACTTTCACAAGATTCCCATCAGTTCACTTACTTTTACAACATTATCAGTAAAATGCTTGAAAAAATACTGCTAGTCTACTTGTCAAACTCTGTAAATGCTTGGTAGCTACATGGACCTCAAATAATTTTTCATTTAGGCGGCTTTATGTAACTTAGAATTCTAAAAAGAATAACTTGTCAGTGCAACATTCACATTTGCAAAGGAAATGATTTAATGCAGAAAGGGCGTGATTTTTAAATAACTATAAAAGCTAAGATCATGGAGTTCTAACTCATGCCAAAATCATCTAAGTCAGATTTAGAATAATATAAATAAAAGTGGATTCAGAAACATATGAAAACAGGTCTTTATAGAAACTCTGTCCTTTCAGTTATGAATAACTGATGACTTTGAATTCTGTTCAGAAAAAAAAATATATCAATTTTTATCTAAATTCTACCATTATCTTTAAGGATAAACAAATATTTTTTTTTGACAGGAATTTATGCAAAACCCAAAATCACAACACTGATGCCAATCACTGTCGAGTTCTGTCATACATAGCTGCATGGCCTTAACACTTTTCAATAAATACATCAAAACCACGCTCTACTCTGCACATGCTTTTCTTAGAATTTTAAATCAAGATCAAACATATAACACCACTGATAAACAGAAACCAAATGAAGCAAAAAAGCTAATTCTCCGAAATGCCTTTTTTATTGCATCTAATTAAATTTATTGATTCAGTTTACCTACCAATTATGTGAATTTTTGTATTTTTTTTTCATAATCTATTCAAAACACTGCTTTGAGTAAATCAGCTGTTTTGAAAGACTTTATGCAATATTGTGAATTTGGAGTTCTGGAGTGATAATTCTATTAAATTCTGGCATTCACCATAAAATGGACATCACTGTCCTCATCCTAAAGCAGGTAGTTCTACTCAGATTACTTCTAATTGTAATATTTTTGCAATCTAATTCATCTTTAAATACATACTTCACCACGGTTCTATGTAATATAATATGTAACAATAACCTCATTCCCTATGTTGTTCTCTGGCTTAATTTGAATAATCTTTATTGCTCCACAGATTGACGAACTATCCCACATTATGTTGAATGACAGAAAGGTGCTGTTTTCTACATTCTCTCTCAGGAAAATACTGTAATAATAATAGCATTTTTTAGAAAAAGCAGAATGCTTTCACAGCTGAGGGAAAATTCCCTGGAGATTAAAACGATAAAAAAAAATACAAATAAAAACCATTACCTGTAGTAAATTGCCCTTTTAGCTTCTGGAACACGGGATCTTGAGCTGTTGCCTGCGCTCTCCTAGCAAGTGATTCTGAGGCTGCACTGGAAAACATGGTGGACACATTCGACACATTCTCAAGACCTACTCCAAAAGTGCTGACTAACTTCTTGACAAAGTTTAGTGTATGAGGAGTGATTTTGGCATCTGAAACAGCTCCACTTTTCTCAAAGGCAACAGAATAGCACTTTGCCAAGCCCTGCTGCAGTTGTCTAAGGACCTAAGGATTAAAAAAAATAAAGACAAAGTCAGGAAGATCAGGCTTTCTGATTTGACACCAAGTATTTATTCCCTTAAAATTGTATTCTCAAATTGTATCAGAGGGTCAATCTGAATGACAGCACTGGTTCATACTAGCACTGCAAGTGAGCAAACCGATTAGTCAAAACACTGCACCACAAAGCATTCCTTGCTCTTTCAAAAGCAGAAAAGTTTTGATTCATATTTTGTGATATTTTAGAAAATAATGTGGTATGAGGAAACACTATTAAGTCTCTGCTAGGTAGACAGAACAGAACAGCCTTTGAGAGGCAATTAACAGAAGTGGAGTAGCTCATCCACCTGCTCTCTAATTCAAACTTGGACAATAATCACCACCTGTCACAGTCCACCAGATCAAGAAGAAAACTGGTAGCCGTGAAACTTAGAATAAGCTTAAATTCTAAAGTTAGAAGCATTCATCAAACTGATAAATTGGGGAAATTTTTCTATTGCTTCCAGATACAACTAGCTCCTTAGAAGTCCTATCAGAACAGTCACTTCTAGGAATACATCAGTTTCCTAATCAAAGAAAATAGTTATGTTTTACTATTCAGAAATCATTCTAGAGAAATATTTTGCAGCTAAGTTTTCCTTAGATGATACATACATATGAAGCTATGTAAAAGCCAAATACCTCTTCATGCCAATTCTCTCTGAACCAGACCATCTGATCTACAATGCCTTCCAGAGAAGACAAAAGTGTTGGGTGTAATTCTCGCTGCATATGCATAATTCGACTGCATCGCCACATTGGTGCAGTGGCTCTGATTGGGCCGGGATCTGAGGCAGAGTGGGACTGATTTCCCACTGAACTTGGCTGTTGTTGGCCAGAATCTGTAAAGCAGAAGAGAAAAATCAAAACAGAAATTTAAAACTTGATAAGCTTCATGCATGCCTGCATTAAATAGTTTCAAGAATTTACTTTAGATTTACTTTAAGTATTAATCATGTATTACCTACACAATATCAGCAAATGTGGTTTTTAGAAAGACAACACTACTCCAAGTGCTGTTCACTGCTACAGGCTTCTCAAAGTTACAACAATATAAATACTCTTCAAAATCACACAGCCCTAGGTTTTACTCTACCAACACAAGCTCTTGAAGTAACTGACATCATTTCAGATAGAATCAAATTATTTCAATAATCTTCATTTTGGCCCCCTTCCTTTTTTTTGGTGCACTCTCTCACACAACTGCAGGAATAAACATAGCTGATGCCAACACCACGGATATTGCTGTGGAGTGCTATCTTCTAGTAAAACTGATCTCTTGTGTTACAACTCCATTGCACAGCAGTGATTAAGCACTGAGTTTTGGTTTATCTGATGACAACCTACTACTTTGAACAACATCAGCTTTCAGTGAACAGAAACCTCACTTAACCCACCAACAGAACAGCAGCTTGTGGCAGAACCAAGAGGAAAATATTTTATCAGCTGTCACTAGATGTGTATGTGGTAATATCAAGATTTTGGAACAGAAACCTCTGTTGCTTCATATGAACGTAGTGAAGTATTATAGTATGCGAGTACCTCTTCCTCCTCCAAAGGAGTACCCAAAGAGTTCTTTGGTATTTGAAATCCAATAATTTTCTGTTTGTCCAACTGTTTTTAATGATAAAAATCCATTAAAGAATGTGTGACTACGTATAGTTAATTGAAATAATAATGTAGATTAAACTCTTCTTAGTGAGTATGTTATTCAAGAAACTTCAAGACAGCTCAAATCATCTATAGGCTTCACTTTACAGAAACAAATATAAATGAAGTAGTTTACCAAGATTTTTTTTCCTTGGACTTTTGAAGTTGCTATGGTTCCTAGAAAATCTGGGAAGACCCAGTAAGTTTAGATGAAACTCAAAATAATGACTAAGTTAGAAATAAACCAAACAATTTTATCAGTATCAAGCTCACCGCTTTTGTAGCGCTCTCGTTGTTCTATCTTCAAGGTCAAATAGAGGGTCCTTATAGGGAAGTAGACAGCCTGGGGATAGACTCTTCCCACCTATTTGGAGATGTACATATACACGTTTCTCAGTTAAGGAAAATTAACTACACATCAGACCAACAGACGCAGATTACCTTTGTAAACGAGTACAATTCAGTAATAATCAGCTCCTTGTTTTAAATAACAGTTCATGGAAAACTAGAAAATTAAAGATCATTTCAGTAACAGAAAACCAAAGAGGATGAAACGGTGACTCCCTCCACACACTGTTACAGCATTACCTAATTAGCACCTCCAGATCGTATTGCCTAATAAATCTGAAAATAGCATAATGCCAGAGTACCTGGGCCAGCTCAGAAATCTTACTCATGTACACAATGGAAGAAAAACAGACATAATGACACCAGTTAGTCTTTAAATTAGGCCACAACTCCCAGCAAGCCCCACAGCAAATGATAAGAAGGCCCATTAGAAAGTAACTTTACTGCACCTAATTGCAGCACTTAATGTAAGGGGATACCAATTTCACCAAAAAAAGATTTTAGCTTCCATGGGAGGGGAAGGCTAAAGAGATACTAACATTCAGCATCCCCTTTAAAATTAATAAATCTCCTCATCTATTAAAGGAAAGAAATTACGCATCTAAGTACTACCCGCAAAACAGAGCATCTTAATACATGATTAGAGGCTTCTCCAGCCACAATCTCATTAAATCATGGATTTTTCTCCCATCCAAATGGGTACGACAAGTGGTAGAAGTTTTGCAATGGCATTTAACTGTTCAGTAAAGTGTTATTTATGACAGATTACTAACCTGACATACACATGCTTCATGCTGTCATTCAAGAATACTTTATTTACAAGAATTGTAAAGTTCAGGATCTAGCAGTTCAGCAAACTTACAGTTTTTAATTAGTAACATGGAAATATTTCTTTTTATTTTATATTCCTTCTATGAAGCCAAAGTTTGAAAGCAAGATAAACACAAATACCTGTGGTATTTTTGAACCTAAGATCCACCTACAGTAGGACTTCTGAGTATCCACTCATTTCTGAAATGTATATACAGCATATGCAGAGGGATCTTGACGGACTAGAAGGCTGGGCAATCAGCAACTGCATAAAGTGCAGTAAGAGCAAGTGACAGATTCTGCACCTGAGACAGGGCAACCCCAGCTGTATGCATAGACTGCAGGATGGAAGGCTGGAGAGCAGCCGCAAGGATCTGGGGGTTCTGGTTGACACCAAGTTAAAAATGAGCCAGCATTGTGCCCTGGCAGCCAAAAGGGGCAGTCATACCCTGGGGTGCTTCAGGCACAGCATCTCTAGCTGCTCAAGGGAAGGGACTGTCCCCCACTTTGCTCTGGCGCAGCCTCACCTCAAGAAATGGTTTTGGGCACCACAGTATAAGAAGGGCATCAAACTATTAGACTGTGTTCAAAGGAGGGATACAAGGATGGTGAAGGGTCTGAAGAAGATGCATGAGAAACACTTGACATCACTTGGTTTCTTCAGCCTGGAGAAGAGGAAGCTGAAGGGAGGCCTCATGGCGGCCTGCAGCTTCCTCACAAGGGGAACGGAAGGGACAGACACTGAGCTCTGCTTTCTGGGGACCATTACAGGAACCAAGGGAATGGCACGGAGCTGGGACTAGGGAGGGTGAGGCTGGGTGTTAGGGAAAGGTTTTTCAGTAAGAGGGCACCCAGGTCATGGCACACAGCCTGCCAGCGTTCAAGAAGCATTTGGACAACGCTCTCAGACATAGGGTCTGATTTTTGGATTGTCCCTGTGTACAGCCTGGAGTTAGACATGATGATCCTTGTGGGTCTTTTCCAACTCAGGACATTCTGTGATTCTACAGTTCTAAGATCTTAACCAAAAAAAAAAAAAAGTCCCTACAACTTGAAAAAAGTTTTATGTGCCTGCTGTCAGAACACAGCTAAGCACTAGTGATAGAAGAAAATACCAAGTCATGTAAGTCAGAAATCTTATCTTCAGAACTTTGCTTTCTTAACCTATTTGGGTGTATGGCTTCTTCGAAGTTTCACGTTAACTTTACAGAGATGGAGGGAGAAACACATGCATATACATGCACACTACAGTTATGTACACAGGCCTCAGTGCACAAGGCAATTGCACGAGCTTATGTACAGCAGTATGTTAATAGAACTTCACAACTGTTCTACCTTAACCTGAACAAGCAAACATCAAAAATATTTCCAGGTTCTATGAACACTAAAACAGAGCTTAAGCTAGACCACGAACAGTTAACGTATCTGAGAACAGGATGTTTGAACTCTGTTCACACTAAGCAATACCAAAACAGCATCTAAAAATGCTTCAATGGTAAGATGTCACATATCCCTGAGTCTAAAGATATGCTGTACGTAAATCAATTTTATGCTGAGATACAGGTACATGTTCTGTTCTTCTGATTCTGCTTCAGAACAGATGGCAGTAGGCAGTAAAATCTTAAAATCCTGAAGCAAGATCAAAGCTCATTTGTCATTTCAGAGGTACAAATCCAGGAAGTCAGATTCCTCACCTGACTCCCTATTTTTCTAATCACTTGACATACTAAATTTTCAATGATAGTTTACAGAGCCCCTGCAGAGATTTGATGGTGACAGAGCCTTGACTTTTCAATCAAGTCTAATAAAAAAAAACAAAGCACTAAAATGCCTGCCCTTTAGTCACTAGAGCTAACAATTCTTCAGCCCTACTCCCGTGTTAAGACCATTTAACTATACATTCCTAAATGTGTACTATAGCGTTCACAAAAGTGTAACACAGAATGCAGAGGGAAAGCTCAAATTTGTTACCCACATATAGCATACAATTTCATAAGGTTTAGTCTCATTAAGTAACACCCTTTGAACTTAAAAATATTCTGCATATAAAGAGTAATTCACATTTATTAAATAATCAACAGTTGCAAACAACACTACTTTTAAAGGTTTCTTGTTTTTAAAAGTTCTTATACATCTCATCTTGAAAATAAAGATCACGGAAAATAAAGAATTTGTGCTCATTTTCTGTACCTACCTGACTAATGAGGTTCAGAAGAAGTTTGCCCTCTGAGCCAACCAAGCATGTCAACAGCTGTGGAATCCAGGCCAGCCACTGAATGGGTGGGACACCAATACAGTACTTGTCCACTGCATCTGCTAGTGTGTTCTTATCATCATCAAAACTCAGCAGCCAAAGAACCTAAAACAGTTTCAAGAGCCATCTCAGGGCTTAAATAAGTTCAGGACATCTCAATTGGATTGTGCAAAAACAAACAGATACTTTTTAATGAAGTATCTGAAGACACTGAAGTCCTTTTAAGTGTCAAGGCGTACTCAAATGCAAGAACTTCAATTTGTTATAACTGGTCAATGTTGTTTTTTCCTCCAGAAATGAGACTAAAAGAATGTAAAAAATAAATGGAAGTGTATTTACAGAGGAGGATGGGTTGGGGGATGGGGAACTGACACATGTTTACAGAACCTACAAGTACACTATTCAGATAAGTTAATTTTGATGCTAGAACTTGAATATTCCTTTGTTTTTGTTTTTCTTAAGTTATTTTAACTGATGAACCCTACAGATACTTTTTCTACAACCATATTTAAATAAAACTATATTAAGCATTGACTGTGAATCTTAAGCACTCACAAATAACTGAAGTTATATTTGTGGACTCAACGACACAACACTTAGCAGGAGGGCACAAATGTAGTAATTGTGTTTGGTTAATGAACTAAAAAGAAAAAAGCAGTACAAGAAATTTCAGAAAATGAAACAGTATTTTTGCAGAAGATTGCTTGGGAGAATAAAGATTAAAGTAATTACAGTTGACACTGTAGCAATAGTAATCCACAGTTCCTATCCCTGACAAAAAAAAAAAAAAAAAAAAAAAATTAATGAAGTACAAAAAGCCATGATGACTTACATGCAATGACAATACAGAAACTGTATGCACAGTTTCAGCCTAAATTAAAGCTTGCAATCAGTAAATGAAATTCTTCTAATTACACAAACTTGGGCATAGGAACATAATTCCAGCTTTTTCTGAAGAAGTGGTGCTCCAATTCTTTTTTTAAAAACATCGATCTTACCTTTGCTAAATATTTTCTTGATTTGCTCTCATTCTGATGACGACATGCATGCAGGTAGCAAGTAATAGCAGACACACCCAGATGAAGCTGGCGTTCTTTCACAAAGATATTCTCCAGGTAGTCTCCCCACATCGCCCATGCTTTCACTAGGACATCATGCATCTGCACAGCTGCAGAAAAAGCTTTGTTTGCTTCTTCAGACCTGCATTGTGACAAGAATAAATATGAGCTTTCTACTAACAAAAAGTCACTAAATTATGTAAGATTCACGCTTCTGACAGGGTATTCAATTACTCTCTTAACACTCAATGATATTTTTCCACTAAGTTCTCTAGGAAAGTCTTAGGATTGCTTTCTCTTCACTTTTCTTAATTTCATGAGCTATGAAAGTAAACGGTTCATAATGGAGCCGATTATGCAAATGCTTAAGATTTCCAAATACTCCCTGAAAATCTAAAAAAAACCTTCCAGCGCACTGCACTTGCAACCCAAGCACTAGAGTAAGATTCCAGGAGAAAACAAAAAAATGGTAACATAAGAAGAGCAGAAGTAAACACCCTAAAAATGCTCCCCTCCCGGGGGGGGGGGCAAGAGAAAGTAAAATTGGGAAGATATCATATTAGCTATTTTTTGGTGGAAAACATCTTAAATGTTCTTAAGTCATTAAAATTTTACAATTAATGTTATCTGGAAATCCTCACCCTCACTGCTAATAAAAAATAATCCATTTTCAACATGGAAAGTGAAGAAATATGAAGGCTAATAGTACAGGTCTTGGATTCAGAAAAAAAAAAAAAACAAAAAACAAAAAACAAAAAAAAAACCACGATTATTGGTTTGATAACTGTGAAGTCTTCTCTAGGTTTCCTCACATGCTCCCAGTTCAAGATTTGGCATGATTCATCCCAATATATATACAGTCCCTTTAAGCTATAAAATATTTCAAGCATAAGGCTAAAGGATGAGAAAACTCAAATACATGTAACAGAAACAAAGAAATTTTTGAAGTATTCCAATATTCCTTATTAAAGGAAAGTGTACCACATCTCTCTTGCAGAACAAGCATTATAAGAAACAATACAAAAGTAAAGTAATGATTGTTTGTCTCATTTTTTAAAACTGTAAAGTTTTTTAAAAGATAAGTTTTTTATTAAAAAAATATTAGCTTGTAGGGTTACAGTGATAAAACGTAGGATTACAATGATAAATTAAGATGATTAGCTATTGAGATGAAATGGTAAGAAGTAACTGTCAGCCAAAATACATATTTGTTTCTATGTTATACAAATATTTTTTCAGATGCTTTCTGCATCTTAGGTTGAAGTTCTCAAGCACAGTAGCACAGAAGCAGCCTGATAAATGACTTATCACTACTTCCCCTTTGTAAAAACAGGACTTTTCAGTAGATTTTCTTTTCTCCCTCTCTACTATCCATCATTCTTGACATCTGAGATGATTTTAAAAATGGTTTCTATAACCTTCCTCAGCAAATGGGCAGCACAGAAGAGATGCAACACCAGAGGTGACCTTTACCTTCCAGTTCACTTGACACGCAGGCGATCAGTAGCCACAAGGTTCAACACTTGGCCATTCTCCTAACTGTAACCTTCCTAACATCTTAACCCCACGCGGTGCTTGAAAATGCCTGTATATTTGTTTATTTGCAAGATTAAGAAATTGTAAGTAAATCAGAATCATGTTTTAAACAGACTCCAATCTATCCTGAAGAAATGTATAGATATATTTTTATATATCTTTTACTCTAACTGCATAAATTTACGAAAATAAAATTTGAAAAATGGGGTCAGGGGAGAGGGAGGTTTTCTTCTCTTTACACCTCAACTGAAACTAAGCTCGTTTATGGTCATAAGGAAGCCCATTGCACTTTCCATCAAAGTAATTACATTCTGCCTATCTAAAATCATCTCTTGCATCCACAGAAGATATTAATCATTTCCTGACTTAAATTGCTACATGTGGTTGCAGTGTACAACTTAAAAACTGATGGATTTCATTTTGTAAGTGTCCACAATGTAGCAGTAAAGGAATTATTCCACCTAATATTTAACATCTAGCAATACTGCTGTGAAATACTATACATACAAAAAGCTGCTAAAATCTGAAGGTTGTTTTTTCTGTAACCACTCAATAAAATTTGACTACTGAAATGCCTGTTTACTAAATTAGAGATCTTCCTCAAAGTGTTAAGGTGCCCGTCACCATAAAGAAAAAATACTAGAAAGCTGGTAGTTTGAAAGCAAGACTTAGACCTGGGTGTTTAATTGCTGTAATGCAAACTGTCTCCAACACATACCACATTCATCTTTTCAATTTAATTATTTGAACTGCAGTTTTTGTTGCATTTCCATATTGCACAATACAGCAGATTTTTCTACAGACTCTGAACTACGCCATCACACATTTTCCTATCCCTTGATCAGTTGCAGCTGTTAATAGGACGCATACAATGAGCAATGAAATAGAAAAGAACAGAAACAAAGATGTAGTCTTGCTCTATTTAGGTAGCCTCTAAGCTTGTAGACTGAGTAAGATTTTTTCCTTGGTTTTACATGCGGCACTTACTTTGAGAACATAATTAAAGTAACCTCCGTTTGTCAACTACACTAATACATTGGTTTGTTAGATTACGACATCAGTTAGACATCAGTTCGTCTAACTAAGTAGTCACAGAAACAGGAAAAAAGTATCTTACACTGCAAAGCTTTGGACAAAAATCTTCTCCCTGTCTCTTTCTTCCACACATCTCTAAAAAAAACTGATTTATTATCTGCTTTCGCTAAATTTTTCCTACAATACTCAGAAATATTACCAGCCATTGCATCTTCAAACTGAAAAGGAACCGTCACATACTTTTACTTTCTTATACAGCTGTGCCAAATTTTAGGCTGGTATACACATATGGAATAACTTTCCTGCTCAAATACTGTGTTGAAATACTTCAGCTGCATTTCTCTCAGACGTGTGTTAATGCCTCTTCCAGCCAAAATACTTACTTGTTTATCTGTGCCAAGAACATTCCCTTCAATGCGTAGAACTCAGCAGTCATCTCCTTGGTGAAGTACTTCAGATTAGTTGATTCAATAACTTCAAGACCCTGTTAAATGAGTCTTAGTGAAAAAAACTTTCTAAAACTGAAGTTTTTATTAAAATGAAAATACTGTTAAAAAAAAAAAAACAGCCAAAACATCCTCTAGAAATTTCAATAGAAGATAAACAAATAATAAATAGTATGAATTTTCAGTATTTTTAGTTTAAAAAAAGTCTAGACTAACAACAATTCTAAATTCCCAATGTTCTATGCAAAACTATTAGATACTATGGACAACATTCAGGCAATGGTTTACCATTGCCGCCTTGAAGTTTGCTGACCTTATAATCACGTCGGGGTTTTCTGCCTACAATCATTATTTCTCCTTCCCTTCCAACTCATTTTCACTTCATATGCCTTCACACTTCACTCATGAATAAGTCACTCAAAAACTTTTATTTAGTACGTCAGTCAGTGGTGCAATTGTGCTGTCCTTTTGCAAATAATGTATTTTCAAAGTCCTTTCCATTTGTCTATTTTCTAAGATTTCAAACTACATGCTTCCACTTTAGTTTTTATTTGATTAATTTTTAAAATACTCACAGTATTCCGTTCAAAAAGGACAATGACTGCCTTTGACTAACAGTGTTACTTAACAGTAGACATGGTAAAACACAACCAACAAAATTCTAGCCCTGTTCTGTACACAAGCCATTTATTTAAATCATTACATCTGACGGCCCTTATAATCCTCAGAAACAACTTTAGAGATAAAGCTACCATACCTGCATACATTCATTTTTGCCCATAACTCCAGCCAACTGAAGGTAACATTTAACTTGCTGGCGAATCTTCTGAAAGCAGTCCACGATGGGTACAGTTGGAATCGTATGAATGCGACTCAGTATATCCAGAGCTACGTTGACCAGTCCTTGTTTTCGAGCTATCTTTCCATACTGGATAATTGCTGATGCAGAAGCATGAACTCCCAACATAGCATTATTGGAACTAGGATCATGCTGAGAACTATTCTCGTATGCAGTTACAATGGCTAGAGACAAAACATGGAACTTTAGTCATTATAAATGAAACCATACATAGAGCAAAATCTTACACAATACATACAAAATTATGACTTAATGGAACACTTAAATGGAAACTGGATAAAAACAACCTTGTTAAAAATCAAGAAAATTATTGCATATTTAAATAAAAAGAATATAAATAACTTATTTCAAACAATGTGTTGTCTGGAAAATTACATGATGAATGCATGCTGGACCAGGCAGTTTTACCCTGGTAATGATGCTGTCTCCACATGAAAATGCTGCTCCAGTGGGATAAGTCATCTGACACAATAGGTAACCTGTTCCTCCAAGTCTTTACAACAGTCTTCATATCATGTAAGCTGTTGTTCCTTCCTAGGTTAGTCGGTTGCAATCCTGCGTTTATTTGGGCTGCTTCTTGAAGTTCAATTATTTGCTGTGCTGCCTAGAAAACATTACACAACATAAATTATCCTAAAGGACAGTACAGTAAGTGAGCCAATAAAAAAAAAAGATCCTTCTTATGAGTTCACTTTTAAATCATCAAGTAAAGATAAAACTATGCCATTTGGGGTCATTAGTTCATTAGTTGCACAAATGACCATTAATCATTCTAATTATTAAATCATTAGGGAAAAAAAAAAAAAAAAAAAAAAAAAAACACAAAAAACCATCACAATGCAGGTTTCACTCAACAATTTGGTTATTGAACAGAAATATTATATTCAGGCACTGATTCACCAGTACAGAATTTATACCAATGGGTGTCTATATCTAACAACCAACCAAATTGTTTTATAAAGTATATCAATGTGATATAAAGTACCTTCCTACATGCTTGCAAATGGTCATTACATTAACTTCAGGCTCCCCTCCTCTCCAGTTCATTTCAGGAACACCTCATTCTGACAAAACCTAAATGCCCTGGTTGCAAACAGACACTGCCAACCTATGGTTAACGTGTTCTTTCTATAACGCTATGAGTTTGCTTCCAAGGTTTCACCTGGGGAAGCAATGACATGTCTTTCCTTAATGCTAGGCTAGTAAGATCAAAATGCCCTCATTCTTTCTTTAATTTTGAAAGCAAATGCTTTGAAAAAATGGTAGTGATCAAAAGAAAATAATCAAAACAAAACTTTTAACAGAACCTACTAGCATAAATTCCCTAATCGTGACCTCACCTCTTAATAGAAGCTTGAATGTACAGCAACAGTGTGCATTCCTGAAACTATTAAGACAATCTCCAAAAAAACTTAATTGTGAGAAATCACTTAGGTCAAGAATGCTTTTTTTTCCCCACAAACATCTACTACCCTCAAATTAATGAAAGGAACAAACAGGAGGTGGCAGTAGCCTCAAACCTACTAAAGGCAGCAGACATTTTGTTAAACTTCAACAAGTTGAAGAGGCCTGCAAACTTCAATGGAATTTAATTACCTGTAGTACAATAAAACCAATGTAGTATTCTCTAAGCTACCTCCTGGCAGATAATAGTTGTATTCACTGTTAATCAACCAAATACGATAACTACTTTTTTTTTTTTTTTTTTTTTTTAAAAAAAAGGCCATCCAAATTCTCTCAAAATCTCTCGAAACAAAATAAATTAAACAAAGTAATATTTTCCTACAGTCATCTCAGTATCAGCTCTCACAATAGCTTAACCTTCATCCTACACCCATTCATCACATAAATTTAATTTTCTCACAGGTATTTAATCACATACTATCTGATATTAAAGAAAAGTAATTACCGCAGTGCAAATTCATGGCTACATTTGTACCTCTGTCAGTCATTGCCTAATTTATCATTTCTTCATGAGGGATATATACATATTAGATTATTTAAAAAGCTTATTTTAATTGATATCTGAAAGCATTTAAATGCTTTACTTAGCAATACTAACCCTTTCATGCTACAGATATTGCCCATCCGGGGAGAAAACCTCAAAACCATCAGTGAAAACTTATCAAAAAGGAATTAATTTAGTCAAGAAGTCTTCCAGTTGTATATCAGCTCAAACAAATGAAACCTTGTACTATTATTTATATCTTACCTATTTCTTGACAGTTTCTTCTCAATATGGAGAAATTTTCCATATTCACTCTCTTTGTCTGATGCAGCAACATGTATTATAAAAATTCAAAAGCGTGCTGTGTAACCTCTACCCACAAGTATGACTTAGTAGAGGTACCTTAGATCATGCAGATTTAGGTACTCATGAATCAAACCAGGCCTGTCACACAGGGTGAACTACTCATCCTATACAGAATTATGGAAGCCACTATATTAAAAAGAACTTGGAAAGCAGTATCCTCTGCATTTCTGTGGGTAAGGTTCATTCACCGTTCTCTGTGAGCACTGGTCCATCAAGAAATGCATTCCCTGTTATCAAATCCCAGATCATCCTGCACAGAGATATCCCACAGTTTCCCCCTTGGAGATGAAAGGCTTCCTCCACTGTAATGAGAGCTAATCTTTGACAGATGCTTGTTTATCAGGATGCCTAATGAGGGACACAATCAGCCCTTCAAATGAATTACTTGCATGTTTATTCCCAATCACATACTGCATGTGAAATTGAACATAACTCTCCCCCAGCCCCACTTCTATGCTCTGTCTACAGCTGCACAATCCAGATTGGAATACACTAGATTCCTTTACAAGAAGCTTCTGAAAGCATCTCAAAGCCAAATCCCATTTCTTAGAGATGCGTTTAGGCACCTACTTCCATTCGATTATACTTGGCAATAACATCTACTCTCAGAAGTTCTTCTCTTACAGTTATGAATTACTTACATAATTAAATCCAAGAGAAAGCAAAAGGGTAAGTGTTGACGTTTCATACATTTAAAAGGGAAGAAGTTATCCATTTTTGTTACAGTGAAATGTGCGAAAGGACACAAGCCATATATTTTTCACTACGTTACATGTTACATCATCTCTTGTAATTAGTAAACTGCATATTCTATGTGATCAAAGTTGTACCAGTTGCTTCACAAAAATATTTCTGGAAGTCTGAAAAAAGAAAAAGTCTAAGCAAGTTCTCACAAGCCCTTCCTGACAGGACAAGAAACTAGTCTTCCCCTAATTTTCTAAGTGGATCATTTCTCTGGGAAACATTTATGCCAAAGAAAAAGACTAAAAACTGAGAAATTAAGTGTATCTGCTCTTTAAACTGAAGTGCTAGCATTGCACAAAAAAAAAAAGAGTTTTCACAAGCAAAAATAAAGACATACCTCGTGCACATTACCTTAAAACCAATACACATTTATACAAATGCTGGGAAAATTCTTTCTTTGTAATATTTAACAATTTGAAGGCTAAAATATGGGCTGGGATAGCCAACTGGAAAGTTACTCATCCTTTCTAAGTCAAAGATTCAAGTATGCACATGAGACTTCATTTAAACATTTGTGCTGGTAAAGATCATGTGCAATATACTGCAGTAATTTTACAGGACAGTATGAAACTGAAGTTACAAACTTATGCCCCTATTTTAAATGAGCTCGGTAAAGAAATAAGTCAATAACAACTAGATGATACTCAACTTTGGGTGTTTTCTTTTTTAGTTATTGTTGGTTTGGTTTTGTTGTTGTTTTGGGGGATTTTTGTTTGTTTTGGTTTTGAAGTTGTTGTGACCCTAAATTAATTAGCTGTCCCTCATTTCATTCCAGACAGGACAGTCTGCTGCTTCGTTGCCAGAATTTTGCCCTTACTTTAAAATTAAGCTCCTCTCAAAACTTTACACTCACTTTGTCCAATTTTTTTTTGTCCAGAAAGCACACTGATCTGGTCTCTTTCAAATCCCAAAGAAGTAAGGCCACGGGGCTCCCACCTCTTCTGGCTCATGAAGTCTGTTCCTTTTTGGTTCATAAAAGGCCCCAATGAAGGTCACCACTGTCTCAAGTCTTCTAACTGACCTACTCATATAAGTGCTCTGTAATATACTGGAATTAAAATGAGCCGATAGTTGGAAGCAGTAACCTCTTCCATCAGCACAAACTTGTAAGGCATGCACCCACACAGAGGCATGGCAAATTACTGGAATATGACCTCTCACTCAGACCAACGATGTTTTATTTCCTTTAGTAGGCATCAGACTAGCTGAGGGGAGCCACGATCACTCTGCCCAACGCACAAGATCTCCCTGACTGTGAAGCAACATGATTTAGCATGGCAATTTTTCATACCTTACTTCAAGATTTTAAGTCATCATTGATCAGAACTGCCAAATGACCTAGCCAGACAACTAATAACGCTGAAGACCAACACATGAAGCTTTGAGGTACACATTAGTTTAACCAGCACAATCCACTCTCCTTTACAGCAGAAGGTGTATACAGGTCTCTCCTTGTCCAATAAAACATCACCTAATTCGGAGACCGTATTCCCTCCCAATTCCTTTCCCTGACGCTCTCCATGGCATCTGCTATATTCCCAAGGCCCACTAAAAAAAAAAAAAAGAGAAATAATGAATGCACTGAACTGGGCATTTTATGTACACTAGAAGCTTTCTTTCTACCATTATATTCAACATCGACATGCTCACGAACCACACAGCAGGCTCGACCTGCTGTTCTAACTTTCCAACCCGAGTGCCCTTGAAGGAGCTCAGAGGGCAGACCAACCCAAGTCATCTGAAGATCTTTAGATGGCTTCATCCTGCCATAAAAAAGGAGCAGATAAAACCATTTTACAGCCTTATCAGTACATAATGGCTTGGGGAATCAGAACATTTAGCAAAATAATATGGAACTGCCAAAAAAAAAAAAATCAACAGTAAGGTTCACATTGCCCAGAGCTTCATCTGATAAGTCCTTCACTAACAACAGACCCTTACAGCTTCTGGTTCTTTGACCCTAATGCTTAAGTCAATACCAGCATTTCTAAATATGCTTTTCCTTTATAGGACATTGACATTTAGCTTAGATTTTAAAAAATAAAATAAAAAAATCACATGAGTGGGTTACAATTGACAAAATTCCATACTGCATTTAACACATTTTCAAACTAACCAAAAAGAACACTTTGGAGGTTATTTCAACATTTCCTCAAGTAATATAATGTAATAATATACCTACTCAAAATGGATCATACTTCAAAACCCACTGAATGTTCAAGAACTCCAAGTACCGCAGCACATTACGCATTAGCCCACAGAGAAGGCTGAGCCATTTGTCAGTTTTTAAATAGCTACCTCTATACGCCACAAGCAGAGCAGATTCAGGTGAACTATAAAGACTTTAAAAGGAATCCCAGTCAAAATGCACATTCCACAATTTTTAACAAAGAAATACCATTAGGACAAACTAATCAGTACTATGCAGCAGAGTATTTTATACTCATGGTTATTAGAAGACCTGAGACCTGGTACCAGAAAATAACTGATTCAAACAACTTTTAATTCCCACCTGGAGAAGGGGAGTATGAACATGGGAGACTACGTGAGGAAGCCTTCTCCACTCCCGAATAGCCAGACTACTCGCCATCTCCACCAAGCGCTCAATGAAGTTAAGCTGCTGCTCTTCAGGATGGCAAATTGCTAAGTATCCTCTGTACATATTCACTTTCCAAGCCATCTCTTTTGGACAACTCAGCTCCACCTGGTAATGGAAAAAAGCCCAGTAAAGATTATTCATACTTAAATGCAACATTTCTGGTGTATTTTTTAAAGATTTCTTAAATAGATTTATTTTTTGTTTTAAAAATACCACACTAAAATATCAACATTTCTCATGAGAGGAGCTTAGGCACTCTAATAATTATTTGTATGGGTAGGCTAGCAAATAAATTGCAAATTCAGCACAAGCAGTTCATACAGCCTTCATACAGCCTGCCGTTAGGGTATTTTTACTCCGACAGTCGTAGTGTAGCTCAGAGACAGCTGAGCAAGCTGAAAGAAGTCTTGCAACAGGAGCATGAAGCTCACTGCAAACCAATTCACCCTGTAAAGAGAAAAAAGATGCTTCTCAGCAGATCTACTACCTTTGAAATGCTTCAGGGGCTCCAGAACAAGTAATGTCAACTTCTCACTTAAAAGGATCCCATCCCTACCTGACAGCACGTTACACCAGCATTACACTTCCTAACTGCCTCCTCTAGGGTATTACTAAGTTGATGAGAATAAACAATGGATTTTTTTTTAATCATCTAAAAGCAACTTTCCCATTTATGACAAAATAATTTCTGAGTACAGGTGCAAAGTCAGGTGGCAGTGATAAAACAATTAAAATACAACTTTAAACCATTTTTTTTTAAATCCCAGAAAAACAGAAATATGGCAACTAAAAACAGCAAAGCTCAATTGTTTAGCAACTGAATTCTTATGTTACAGTAAACATAAATGCAACTAATTAACTGTTCCTTATCCGATACCGCGGGCCTTAAATCCAGAACCCATTTGATTTCTCATTTTTAATCTTCACATCACACTTTTTTCACCCTGATATGCAACACAGAAATTCCTCTACATTATCTTCATGTTGATATACTGTATCTTAAGCATTACAATTGGTTTTTCTGCTTATCCTCAACTGACTGTTATGCCTGAGCCAGCAGAGAGAAACTGCCAGGTAGCAACCTTACACTTACACAGTGAAAATAATCTCTTTTTTATTACATTATCTACTGGATCATTAAACACAATGGCAATGTGAGCAAATGGAAATGAGTCTTGGGTCCTATCAAAGGCCACATGGTATTTTAATAGCTCAACTTTAATAGGTAGATTATTAAAAATGTTTCCCAAAGATTTATGAATACTGATACTATCTGCCATCTTTTCTGACTCTTCTGATCAACAATGGAGCTCCATATAATCAAAAAAACTTGTATGCTAAGTAAGTTTTTAAAAACAGACACATTAAAGAATACCAATAAATTGGAGTAACCAGTGTAGCAGCATAGAAGCAATTATTCTTTCACATCCTAATATTTATGCAAACATGTGTCCTGACACCTCTTTTATAAGAACTTGAATAGAGCCAAAAAAACTCCATTTATGGCTTCAGCAGCATCTTCTCTTTAGTCAATTAGTGAATGTCTCATTACTGAAAATACCTTGTTTAATATAACTGCATCTAGAGCGATTTCAAATGTTGCAGTGGCTGGACACCCCTAATTTAGGTTCTAACAAAAGACAATGCTGCCTTTAATTAATTAAACAACTTTTTCAGTTTTCACAGTTTAGCCAAACAGACTTCATACACACCTGCTTTGCCTTCTGACAACAGGCAGTGTTATAGAAGAATAAACACTACATTAAAAAATGTAATAGTCTGATTCTGAAGAAAGGAAGAGAGACATATAATTCGACATATTTATCATACAAGAGTAAGTTGTCAAAATGAAGCATGCCATTAGGATTTTTTGTATACAGGAACTTCATCCTGCAAGGTACTGGAATTAAACAACACTCAGCATTTTTCATGTTTTATCTTTTGCAAATATTATGAAAGTAGACAGCCAACTGACAATTTGACGTGCAATATTTTTAACTGCTGGGTATTGGTTCAAAACTTAAACAGTAACGATGAAACAGTAAAGCCCAATTAAGTGAGGGACTAATTCTCCTGGCTACGTTTCTGCAACATGAAAAAACACTGCCTAAGGCTCTGCCCAGAGCTTTGTAAGTAAAATTGTATTTTAAATATGCAATTTGCTCCCTTATTCCAAACTCTGACATCTTTAGCAGAGTAATACCAGGAATATCACAGTACATAGCAACAGTGCAACAAAGATCAGCAAGTTCCTTTCCACTTGTGATTTAATGCAATGTTCTCACCTTTCAGTAATTTGTTCTACTGTAATTCTATGCATGTTTACCTAGCCATTTAAACTTCATTAACAGGAAATATATATACATATATATATATATATATGTAAATATATATATATATATATATATATATATAAAACACTTGGAAAAAAAAAGGATAGGATCTTGAAGATTTTGATCTTAAGATATGTTATTTTCTATATGCAGTGTGCCCTCTGCCTTCAAGCTCTCCTGTAACAGGCAGAACCTTATAGAGCATTCATTCGTCAGGCACACAGCGCAGAACACATGGTCTCATGAGTGAAACCCAGGAAAGGACAAAGGAAAGGTTAAATGTTTTACAAATGCAAGTTGTTTAGCAAAATGAATCACAAGCAGAACGTAATAATGAACTCCGTAATGAAACAGGAAGCTCAAGAGCAGGAAAGCACAAACCATGTATTTTATCCATTACCAAGGAGGAAGACAACTACTTCACTTGCTACACAGAAGTTCCTTAATTCGTAACAAAAGCTAAATATGGTGCTAGTTTCTAAACACTATATAACAAGCAGGGCACATCCCTGCTACTTCAGATGAAAAATACACCCAGAGAGAGTGTGGTATCTCAATCCTTGGGGATACTAAAACTCTACTAGAGAGGACAACCTGATCTACTTGCGCCTTCTCTGAACAGACCTCCAAAAGTCCCTTCCAATACAAATAGCTCCAGTATTCAGTAAGCCTGACATTAAATTATAAAAATATAGTTATCAATGCATTAAACTTTTGAGGAAGTTTTGAAAAATAAGAAAAATACAACTCATTCTACATAATATGAAATAAGGAAAATATGGAATGTGGAAAAAATCAAATGAGTACCCTCTGTCATAAACACGTATTTTAACAAATCTGCACAATCATTACTATAATTACTTCTAGCATGAAACCTACCACAAATTGTCATGACTTGAGAGGAGAGAAAAATACTTGTTAGCTTCTTTTTTTGCTTCTTTTTCACTTCTGTTTTAAAAAGTGTAGAATTAAACAGTGTCACTTCATGAAAGCCTGCTCTTTCTTACTAGTGGCCTGTATTATTGGTTTTGTTTGTTTGTTTGTTTTAAGACTTACATGTGTTCTGGTATATATCAGACATCAAAAAATAGTTTGAGGAACACATTTGAAAGTCAATTATCTAAAAGCTAAGTGTGACCTTGTGCGTGTGCATTATGATTCTATTTATTTTATAAACCTATTTATGTGGATTCAAATTACATTTCCCTCAGAAGTAGCCAATCTCTTCCTGCAGTCCTGGTTGTCTTCAAATCACTCCCCATCTCTCTCACTGCCTATCAGCTCAAACTGTCCCCTGCACTGTCAATCTCACCAATGCATGCTGCAATATTCAATTCAACGCCTCCTCCCCTCTGACAGTTTTACCAAAGGAAATTACTTTATTCATCTGCTTTCTGTAGTCTATTTACCCAGTCTTGTCTTCATTAAAATAACAATTAGTAGCATAATCTGCAGCATACTTCAGCCTTTCCAACCAATGGACACTAACTCAGATCTCATGTGTTGCTTTTTCAGGGATTTTTTTTGCTCTTTTAAACTCCTAGCAACATTTTGCCGTGTCTGAAAGTCTGCATACTAATGATGCATACAGGCTGCATCACTTCCATTTTAGTAACACATGGATGTAAAGCTTCATTTCAAATTAGGACAGTCTTAAGCTGTAAACCAGTTCTAGTTTTCTGTCTGATGTCTGGAAGCCACCTTCAAGTTCTTCACATGCAAAGTTATTTAACAGCATAGCGAAGTGGGGAAAAAAAACAACCAGCTAACAAAACAAAAAAAAAAAACATCACACAACAAAATATGAAACATAACACAGCTCTGGCATCGCAAAAATGCCCTTGCCATAAGTCTACAGACAAAGAACTCTGTGACTCCAGAAGACAGAAAAATACAGTTCAGGCAAGAGAGGTAAAAGAGGGCAAACAATACTGCAAAGAGCAGCTTTCATAACCCACGCAGCACTTAACTGAACACAGTGCTGATCCTAACACACAGGTTCACACAGCCTGCTGCACACATTCAATGAGCAGTGGCTACAGTTGGATCTCTGAAAACTGATTTGAAGTATGTTCAGGAAAAAGGCAAGAGACAGGCAGGAGCCAGGTGTGTATATTCTGAAATCTCTTAACAAGGATTTTGAAATAGGTTTACAAATATTCCTTAGATAACACTAAGGTATTACATGTAAACTAAATTTAGTTGGCAATTCCCTGACTCTCACATTTTTCACACATCATAATCTCCCCTCAGGTACACTGCAGATGAACAGAGTAAATTGTGTTTAGCAGTTTTATATTTGGACAGTCGAAGTCAAGAACACTTTAGCTTTGCCTTTCAGGTGCTTAAGCAAACAAAAACAGAGGCAATGTTTTTTTTTTATTATTATTTTATTTTTATTCCCTCTTAGACCTGGAAACAGTTATATTGCCAACAGACAATGAGCCAATGACTGAAGTATTTTCTTATTTTATCCTTTTCATAAAAGTAATGCTTGTTCCCATAAAGGCATGATGTAAAAATTTCCCTCTCACTCCCCATAAACCTTTGAGTTTAGTTTTATCTAATACCATATACTTGCAAGGGTCCCATCCTAAGTTTCTCCATGTATCACTGCTGGCACACACTTCTATGGCACGCATTTGTAGATTTTTAATAACTCAGCACCATGCACCAAATCTTTCACCTGTCCCAGCTACATTTCTTACATCAGATAGCTTTGTAAAGAGAGAGAAAAAAAGAATCAAGTTCGTCTGATGAAATGACATGCTTCAATTGCCAAAACACCCAGCTGTGTGCTGGTATATCAGAGAAAACTTCTGATGATCAGCACTGCTTCTGTGAAATGAGCTGGAATACTGCCTTGTTAGAAATGTTATCAGTAAAATGAACAAAAAAACTAAACATTTGCATAAAAAGCCCTCACTCACCTGCACCAGAGCCTCCTTCATGGCCGTCCAGTTTGAAACCCGCCACGCACATTCCAGTACTAGGTAAGGATTGATGTGCCCTTTTGACTGGCCATATTCTGTCAAAGGTTCCCACTGATTCAATTCTTTTGAGCAACTACGAAAATTGAAACCGTCATAAATTTATTTACCACCAACAAAAAAATCAATACAAGTGACTACTAATGCTTTGTATTAGAATATTATCGGTATATTTGTTCATTTTTTTTGTTTGCAAGCACTGCAAATATTTTATGCAGTTGGAAAGATTTCTGTCATTTTATTAATTTATTACCAGTTATAATGCAGAAATCTGTGAACAGGGAGAAGCTGCATTTTCTGTCTCCCAGAAAAACCATTTTAAATGGGAAAAAAATGGCTCCATTCTGTTTCCACCAATAACAAATTACAATTTTACAAGTCTTCAGACATATCTTCTGAGGGTCTGTTAAGGGAGTAAAAAAGTAGCTTTTTTATTCCCCTAAGTTTTCCCTGTATCTTAAAAGTCCTGAGCTTAGCTTTTTCTGGGAACTAATGCTTTAAACCAGCAGGGTATTCTACTTCTATTGCAGGGCAGCAATACTACATCAGCTTTAGAGTCTTACCGAATCCAATGATCTTCCCAGAGCTGATACTCGGGGAAGATAGAAGGAGAAGCATTGTTCCGTTCATGTTCTTTTTTAGCCTTTTCCATTGCTTTTTCATAAGTTTCTTGTGCCTGAATAAAATTCATACTGGTTTACTTTTCCATCTGCTATATACGCATTAACTCAACAGTTGCTTTAAGAAAAAATAATACGTATATTCTAATTTTTAAATAAAAAACAATGAGTTATGTTAACTCATTTTCTGAAATAGATGTTACTTAGTAGCTTTACAAATGAGATAAAAAGTTGACAAACATACTCAAGAAGTCTTACCTTATCTAGGTATTACATGGCCTTAAAGCATTATGTTAGCCAGAAGAGAAGCTGTTGTAGCACTTTCTAGCTTAGAAGACTGAAGTCTTCTAAATTACTACTCAGAACATTTTCTTGCTGACCAGCATATTCATCCCAATAGTAAAATACTCAGAGTATTTCCCATATCAAGAGCATACCTGTTCAAAAAAGCCATGTTGTTCATAGGCAATAGCTGTTGCTGTCTCTGGGAATTTACAGCGTTTCTGCCAGAGCCCAGCCCACATATCCTCTTCTTGTAACAAAGAGTAGAGCTCAGCAAGGGAATCCAGTATTTCCTAGAACATTAAGAGCAGTGTTTCTCTGCAATCCATCACTACAAAGCATAGCAGTTAGCAAAACCACATCATCTATACTGAAACAAGTTGAGAAAGACATGAAAATAAATATTTGTTCATGCCTCTTTTAAAAATTCTAGATGGTAAGCCATTAAAAATGACCAAGTACTGAGAAGAACAACACAGTACTACATGGAAAAAAAAAAAGCACACACCTACAAACATACAAACGTGCATTGATTCTTGTTTGGCTTCCTTTAAAATATCAGATCAATTCATAGAACAAAACTGTTTAACAAACCAACAACTCATGCTTTAACATAAATCTATAATATTTATCTTCCTCAACTACTCACAAACACTATCTGACAGACTACTAAACACAACAGTATCTGTTTACAGAGAACTCAATTTTGCTTAGCAAATAAATCCTTAAGGTCATACAACAAGCATAATTTGTTAGGGAAAGCATACTCTCCTTTGAGAGAGACAGAGGTGGTAGACGCTTCCACATTAGATTTAAAATAAAGGGCAGAAATGGTTTGATCTGATTTTACAGTGCTGAAGAGAATTAGGTTGAAAAGCAGATAGCAAAGAGGGATCAAAAAAGAAAAATATAAATGTCATGTGAAAGAAAGGCAGGAGAAGTAGTTAAGATGCAAAGTAGTCAATATTGCAAGTGACTATTCACAAACATAAGGACAGGAATTTCATTACTGAATTAAAAATGGACACTACTTCAACAAGCTTCGAAAGCTATTGTACTACACTGTTGCCACGTTTTTCTCTCCAGATTTTATAACCTTTTTCAATTAACATAACACCTTACCTGTTGAGGAGGAGTTATGCTTTCCTGCTCATAAAATTCTGTTGTTTGTTTAGGTTTAATCTGTAGGCTCAGTCCTTTTTCAAAGGCTTGATGTTCCAGCATCAGTGTAGAACGAAACCAGAGATTGTGAGTTTTCCCTAAGTATTTCAGGACACAAGGTCTGATGGGAATGGGAGGAACACATTGTGACATTGCTTCCACAAAGCAATTCAGTGCACTTGGCTGGCAATCTCGCTGTACTTGGTGGCTACCACTGCACAAGAAAGGGCTTATTTCACCTGCCAGAGCCTGGAACGAAAACACAGGGACAGACAAATCTGAATGAAGAGCTAACTATTACAGAATTTGGATTCAAATGCTGGTTAATACAATGTATGTCTGGGAACAAACGTTTGATAAGTGTAGTTCTTCGTAAACTGAAGGGCCCTATTTCTTTCAAAATATGTACTGATGGAAATATAAAGCATTAACTAGTCACAAAAAATGGCAAGCTTCTCAAAGCAAGTGAACAAGTCATTTAGCACAAATACATTTTCCTGAAACACCAGTCATTTACAGAGGAATTCATTAAAAGAGAGATTCTCACATGTTGCTGTCTGTCAGACAAGATCTTCCACAGACGTGAAAAAAGCTGGATCCAAGTCTTCTCTGCTAATGGTGTAGAAATATGACATAACTGAACAAAGGCACTCAGCAAGGCTCCAGTCTAGAAACAAAAAGAAAGATCTATGTAAAATGGGAAAAATACAGTACTACTAATACTACTAAAAACAGTTGTACAGCTGTTTAAGCAGTAATGTAAATGCCTTTTCCAACCAACATATCTAAAATGTTTTCTTTAGCACTGAAAACTACTGTAAAATGAATTTAATGCTATTTTCATGTTGATCGAGAATCTTATTCATTAATGTAACTGTTTAAAAAAAAAAAAAGGAAAAAAGAAGAAAGTTGATGACTTTGGGAACAGAAATGATCCAGCTAATTGGCTAGACCTGTTACTACTCTGAAAATTACTTCAAAATAGTTTTCAGTTAAAATTACCTTCTTATTATTTTAATACAAGATGTGATATACTTTTTTTTGTGCTCTGTCTCTGCCATCACAATTTTCTTAACAGTTAAAATGAACTTACACAGTTAAATTTCTTCCTCTTCCACCTGTAAGACTGATATAGTAACAAGCAGCAATTAAGTAAACACAAGAATTTTTTACACTACACAAATAAGAATTACATCAGATTCTAAGGGTTGTCTACACAAAAAACATAAGCTAAAAGAATAGCAGATAAATTATGTCAGGTCAGCTTGAACATTTCAGTATTAAAATTATTTGTCAGGAAATGAACAACCAAGTACCAACCTTCACTTCTCGAAGAGAGTCAAGAAATTTGTCGTGCCGGTTGGTCAACATGTGTAGTTGATTGCCAATGTCCTTCTCAGAAAGTTCTTTAGTTTTAGGTGTGCTAGTTTGATCTCCTGGAGCCAACTCAATGTCAATTTCAACATCCTATACAGAAAAGACAATTCAAAGCATGCAGGTATTCTCTAAGTACCTTTTTTTTTTCCCCTATACAAATACAAAATATCCTTCTGATCAAACTATTTTAAGTCTCACTATTTCTATTAGTTCTTCGTGTTCAGAGGTAGAATTGCTAGTGTAGTGTACTAAAGAAAGGGCTTAATGAATGAATCCAAGTTCTGAAAAATCCATGCACAGTTAAAATACAACACATTACACACAAGGTATACAGAACAAGCTCTGCACATCATCTTCGAGGCATGTTCTCCAATTTGATGAGAAACCAACAAGAGATGCTTTCATCAAAAACATTATTTTTCTACTGTGCTTTCTGCAAGTTACCTCTTCTTTGGATTCACTGTTTTCCCTTTCCCGAGGCTCTTGTTTGACATGGGTTACCATAGCAAATGCCGCCCTGTCATGGCTGTCAGCAAGGTTGATAACGTTGGTGATGGAAGGCAGCATAGCACCCTGACAACTGGTCCCAATCGTAGTGTTTTTCTCACACACTGCCAACAGGAGCTATGGCATTAAAAAAAAAAAAAGAGAGAACTTTTAAATGGACGTTTTACTGAAGTATTTCTGAGAAACCATCCCTGTGGTTTCATATTTATCAACAAGTGTGGCAATAATGTGTCTAAGGTGTATGTCACCTTTATTCAGTAAATATAATACATTTTCATCTTAATTTGATCACATTGTCAGTATTTTGAAGTCCATGACTATATTTTTGACACTGCCTTTCAAGTCACTCCTGAAAATGCAGAAGAAATAGGACTCTTCTGTGCCTAAACTCTGTATTTTCTACTTTATAATTTAGATAGTTAATGCCCTTAAATCACTTAATGTACACAGAAAATCCATGTTGTTTCTTATCTCTCTGGAAGGAGCTCTAAAACTTAAGAGGTCAAAGTTAACCCCATAGTCACTCTAAACTCTTGTTTTAATATAAAGATTTTTAAAAAAAAAAAAGTTTGGTCCCATTTTGTTTTATATAAAATGACCAGAAATGAAATTGCATTTCAAGGTAATCCCACCAAAGACTTGTCATACCTTTAGTGCATACACTCTGTCCTTGAAAGTTTTCTTGAAATCATCTATAACAACTCTTCTATTTTTCCTAATCATCATCACTTGTAAGAGATGGGTTTTCTTAAGAAGTATCAACATGACCATTAAGCTTTTCCCAAAGGAAACAAATTTTAAAGATTAAAGCTGCTTTCCAAGAACCAGCTTTTTCATGTCTCTGACATATGTAAGGTAACACACTTGGTATTTTTACCTTTGATATAGGTAATACATATTACAAGGCATACATAACATAATCCCTTTAAACCCAGCCAAGAAAAATGCAGAACATATTTCTAGAATTATAATGGCATTTCTGATAAAAATAATTTTCCTACCTCGATGCACTGTTTTATCCAAAAGTGATTTCCCATTGCTTCCCAGTTCTGAGAACATGTCACATAAAGCAGACGCTCGTAAACACGACGTTTCATAGAGTTGTCAAAGACCTCAAAAAATTTAGCTCGTATCAGGGGCTGGGCACAACGCAGACCCGAAAGAAATGCTGGCTCAAGTTTAGCAGTAAGTTCACTACCAGAAAGATTCTCATCCCTTAAATGAATAAAGATAAAATTATACAGGTATTAGAAAAAGAAGCCTTCTATTTTTTGCAGATATAAAATACTAAAGTCAAATGAGCTGATGTTCTGTGGAAGTCTACATGGTGTGGAATGTGTCCAGGTGTGCCATTTCGAGTGAAACAGCAAAGAAAATACTGCTACTTGATATTAAAAAAAAAAAAAAAAAAAAAAAAAAAAAAAAAAAAAAAAAAGCTGCCCAGAGCTATCATAAAACACTCTTTCAGGACAAAATCCTGATTATCTTAATCGTGAAACAGTATCAATTTTGGCCACAACCATATCCCTGTTTGAAATGCCCAATAACATTCATCAATAAAAACTTCTGACCACCATGTCCACACCAGTGCTTGGCACAGTTACCCAGCAAACAGAACAGCAGCAAACTATAACTGAAAATAACATGAATCATTACCATGAAATAAAACAACTGACTTTTTTTTTTTTTTAATAAGGTAACTGTTCTAATTAATATATTCCAGTATGAAATCTGCCAGTTTAGCTAGTAAAGAAATTCTCCTGAAAGAATATTTTAAAGTAGATTTCCAAGAAAAATAATCTTTATACTCTGTGGAGGTAAAAGGAGAGACAGATCTTAGCTTTCACCACAGTATTTAATATACAACCATGTATGAGGATGCCCTAGTCCCTGGGGAAAGACAGTATTTGGGCAGATCCAAAAAGAAAATCTTTTTAAGCACTTTCCATTATAAAATTGCCTTTAGTAAATATGTATTTTGGTTTAAGTGAAAAGAATCAATTCTGCATCTTTGAAACAAGTCCCTTAACTCAAACCTAAAGAGATTGATGGCATGTTATAAAGGTCATAGATGGTACAAATTATGAACCAATAAGCTGCAATAAATGATTAATTGCTATAATTACCTATAGACATAGTTAACAAGGTCTAAGAACTGGGCATTTAATTCAAGGTCTTCTGGAAAACGCTTTTCAATGTAAGTCATCATTTTCACTAGTAAAATGGACTTCTCCCGGAGAGTAGGTGTCTGTGTTAAAAGAAGACATGATTAATTTTGTCAATTCATCTTAAAACATGCAGAGAACCGGAATATTCAAAGTACTTCTCAGCTACCATTTTTATCACTCTTTCGCTCCTAAAGTATTGAAAAATATCTTGGTAGAAGGTCATGCTTCTTAAAAAGAAAAGACACGAGCATTTGTCCTTCTAATATAAACTGTTTAGAATAATAGCTAAATACAGGTTTAATTGTTTAAATGGCTACAAAAATCCAATGTATATTTTTAAAAGTGTAGGTTTAATATATAAAGCACTAGATTGTCAAGTGTTTAACTCTAACTTTGATACAAAATATGGTAAACTGCAGAGGTCACAAAACATTACACGAATAACATGATTCAAGCCAGCAGGAGGCACCTTCCTCCTGAAGAAACTGTCTATCCAAGTTAACAGAATACTTATTTTAAACCTTTACTTTAAAAGAAGTTCTAGGCAAAATAGCTTTTGAGATCAAAAAATGAATGTGGCTTTAAAAATGCTAAGCATCTTTAACTCATTACTGTCACATGGGATGCAAAATATTCAAAGCCTTATAAAGGACATATAAACTTACATAACAGATCCTTACAATCCTCACTGTAAATACCTGATGAATTATAGCAGTAGCTTGTATTGATTCAGTATTTGAGCATAGCCATGGTTTTATCTTTCCAATTTACCTGATTAGCTGCCATTGGGGAATTGTTTTTCACCCACTCTTCTACTATTTTTACCACAGCACGAAGAATTTTTGCATCAGTAGACTTTTCAATGAGAGATGTCAGAATAGCTTGTATAAAATTTTTCCTCATTTCCATGCTCATCACAGCCAGGCGCGTTTTCACAAGATCCAGGCTTAGCATTACCAGTTCACTGGTACCTGCTATGGATACAAAAAAGGATGAAAATCATGTATGCATGTGCAAAATGCATAGCAAAGAAGTTTCCAAGATAAGCCACTGGAATTTTAAAAGTAGCAACAACAAAATCTGTTACCCGGAAATACAGTCCTGTATATTGAAATAACATTTTCAGAATTACTACTTTCCATTCCTAAACAGAGTCCTTCCAAAACAAGCAAACAAACAAAAAACAAGTCAGAATACTAAAGACAAGACTGTGAGGTTTTATCGCAGTAAAGTAGTTTTGGTAAAAAGGTATTACAGAATTCCAGTACTGACAAATTGCAACTAAGCTTGCGAAAGAAACACATGATGCAACGTACCTAATCAGTTCTGTTACTTTCCTGACTCACCTATCTGTCAAGTTTAATAATTTTCTAGTTGTTTCCCATTGTTAGTAAAATTTGCAATGTTCTAGTCTACCTAACGAGTATGGTCTGGAAATGTAACAGCATCATTTTTTTCAAACTATTTTCTTCAGTACCTTATTCATTCATAAATTAGAGTGTTCTTTAGCAGGTATGTAAGAGCATCTGAATTTTTCAATGACTCATGGCCTAATTCATTTGATGATAGACAGAATTGTACAGGTTGGAAAAGAAGCTCTTTGAAGATAAAAACAAACGCATCAGTTCCAACAAGTTCATTTCACAAGCACTAGCTCCACTGCTTGTCAGCTCCTCTCCCTTGAATACTATAAACTCTTGAAAATTTTCAGTATTTCTATAGAGATAGAGATACACTCTCTGTAGCTCAATAAATATTCACTAACCATTCACTAAAATTTATGTATTACATTGGCAATATGAACTCAAAGTGCATTTTTATCCTTCAGTATTTCAGCAATATTTCTAACCAATACCGAAGTTATTTTCAATATGCACAAGACTCTGCAAAATCATTTGAATCCCTTTAGGATTAAGAGATTTTAATACTTTACACATCTTTTAATCATTAACATCATTAGACTATATAACAAAATACCTGTATTTGCTTCCGCTGTTCCTGCTGTTGCCTGTGGGTTTAAGTGTTCCCTGACCATCTTCTGCAGAGACCGCATAAAAACTGAAATCAACCTGTCAATATAGCTGGGGTTGTTACTGCACGCAGATTTCAGAATCATTAAAGTTCCTGTTGATAAAAACAACAGTTACAGAAGTAAAAATTTAATTGAACGTAATATGAATAATATAGAGGTTTTCAGCGTGGATGGGCTCTTTCTCATAGGAGAACATGGGAAATGTTCTAGCTCTGTTTCATCCTGTCATGAAAAAAGTATGGGACTACCCAAGTTATAATGACTAGGTTGAAAAGGGTTTTGCTATAAGAACAGCTACTTTTGACACTCCTTAAGAATGCATGATGCCTACAGGACCACAGCTCCTACAAATTACATAGCTGTTAACAATTCCTATCATAATACAAGATAATTCACATTCTGGTACACCAATCAGCTTAAGCGTATCTACCCTTTAAAATGCTTAATTCTTTGAAGAAAAAAAAAAAAGTAAAATAAGTAAAATCGACAGTTCCTTTCCTTACCATAATAAATCCAACAAAAGCGTACAACAACATTTACACAAGTGTGCTTTGTTCATCAAATGGCTGCTTTGAAAAGTTTCATTTCTTTACTTGCTCAGATATGCATTAAAAATTCGACATACAAAGATAAGCCTCTTAAATACAGAATTAAAAAGATCTGCAACACTCGAAGGTTAGATTGTAGTATTTATTTTAAATGAGCTGTGGACAAATTGTAAAAAGCATCTTTCTGAGTTAGTTTGTTGTAAAGCACATCTTAACACCTGACAAATAGGCAATTCCCAAAGCGAAATTACAACTACCTACACATATCACCGAGTAGAATAGTGAAGGACATTTGCCAATTCAATCCAGAAAGTTTTCCAGAACTGTGCAATTTCAGGTCTGTATTACCAACACAAATAGTTCCATGCCAGACCAAATTATTCCAATACATCTCTGTCATTGTCCTGTGTGGCTGAGCTTTCTACGAGTTACGTAAGTAACAAGGAAAGACAAACATTTTGGCCTCCAGGATGGTACAGAATAAAAATTCAGAGTGCTCGCTCAAGAAAAAAAATAGTATTTTTGGAATTCCTTATTTAGTGAAATTTCAAGATCTACAAAAAATGTATCTTTGTATGCTATTCAGATCAGCTGATAAATAACACTTTAAAACCAACTGAAAGAGAAAGTAAAAGGTAGTAACATTTAAGCATGTTTACACATATTACTTGAAATGCTATGAACACCCCAGCCCTTTTCTGCATAACTGACAAACATTCCAAGCTCATCTCTTGTGCCAGATCTAACTGCTTCCCACAGCTTCTTCCTGATTATCGGATTTCAATTTCCTTATGGAAAGTGAAAGACAATGACAGAAAATCATACTAATTAACAAATCAACCTACATACTTCTGCTAGAGATATGGGAAACTTACCAAAGAGCTGAGAAGGGTTAGCATTAGTGGCTTTCTCATAATTAGTAAGTCCTTCATAAATAACCTTGCCAACTGCAGCATAAAGGCACTCCAACTCTTCATACTTTGAAGCTACACTTGAAGTACCTGCAAAGTTTACAGAGTTTGTTTATTTTTGGTAAACTTAGCCACAGAACAGGCAAGGAACAGTTACACTGTACACATAGAGCCACCTATAACAACACCAGAACCCTATTTTGCTATACCAAGACAGCACCAACAGACCCCTCACTTACATAACATCTTCATTATACAACCAATAGCACTTCTACAACAGCGTTCCGCTACTTCTAAGTAACTAATTTGAATGGGAAGTCTTAGATCACTGAGGTTTTTCTTAAAAAAGCATATAAAAATTAGTTTGTTTTAGTATAAAGCATACTACCTCATTTTTCATATACTCTATCTCCCTTCATTGTTTTAGCAAAACAGCTGCACTTAACTATCTAAAATTTTACTTCTGAAGTTGAAGAATTGTGATTGCAAAAATGTGTTAGATTTATGGCATGCGTTTCTTGAACCAAAGTTATGACAGCCACGTTATTAAGTTTTTATGTCAATACATAATGACGTATTCCACATGACTATTTTTTCAGCTTTTTTTTTTTTAAAAAAGGGGTTGAAAGCGCAAATTAAATTGGACCGTTAAATGTAGAAATTGTAAAACAATATTAGCATATTGCAGAGTGTCTTCACCCCACCCTGAATCGTTTTAGTTATGCTGCAATAAAGGATAAAAGGAGGAAGAAAATACTACATACTTGGTTCTGTAGGGAAAATACCCATTAAGCGAGAAAGCAAACTGTGGACTGCTCTCAAAACCTTGGTGTTTCCACAAGTCATACAAGCTGCTACACCTCGTTGCAGGGGTTTGAAGCTACTAAGGACAGCAGGGGGCTGCAGAACAGTTAGCAGGAAACTTAAGACCTCTAAGCCAGTGCAGATGTTGGCAAAGTTGGCTTGATTAGGTTGTTCCTAAAGAGAACACATACAAAGAGGCAATGAGTGTGCATGGGGGGGGGAACATACAAATATTAAACAGATTAGCAATGCTTCATGTCAGTCTTTTCAGATAAGTCATCCAATCTGGAACTCTAAAATACAAGGCATTGTAAAATCTTTAACTATAAAAACGTTACTTAAGCATTTACAAATATGTTCCTAATAATGTTTTTTTTTTGTGGTCCTCAGCTTTGAAAGCTGCTTGAAACCTCGCTGGTTAGAAACACTTTCCACTAGGGATTATGTTTTACCTCCTTGTCAACATCTTCCTTGTCAAATAATTCCTTTACAGTTCTGATGCCACATTTCATGAAACCCATTGAAACGCAGTCTAAGAAATCAGTGCATGTGCACACAAAAAATGCAAAAACAGATTTCTCTGACACACTCATGGCTACAACCTCATCTCTATCGTATCTATTAATCCCTCCCTAGCTTTGACTTCAGTCTTCCCATCCCATGTCAAGGCCCTGCCTTCTCTTGGCCTTGATCTTTTTGATAACTGATTTGTACCTCCACACTCTAACCACCTCCACTCTGCTTCCTCATTCCTCTTTGGAAGGGATGCGGCCTCCTGCTCTTTTTCTGTATTGCCTGGGCTTCAGCAAAGACCACAGTAAGAATTCCAGCTTCTGATATACAAATTCAGATTCTTGATGGTTCAGAAGCCACAAAAAAATTTGCTCAGTCACACAACCATAGACAGATAGGTCCTAGACATAACAAATGCCCTCTTGACAAACACAAACAGGTTTTCAGAACCTGCTTTTTTAATTAACTTTATCAACAGCAACCCAGGACACTAGAATTTAACATATTAAATAATAAAATGACTACAAACATTCAACCCCCAAACACCAAATGTTCACGTTCAGATGCCTATTCTCAATCACTGACTTTATCCTACTCCATAATACAAAGTCACAAATTACCAGTAGAAAGATATATGGCAATTTAGCTCCAAATCATCCACGAAACAATGATGAATGAAATTAGCAATTAAACAGATAAAGATTTATTTCCAATTCACAATGACACTACACTATAAAATTAAATTCACAATTCAAAGTTGAAATCATAAGAAACGAGTGCTCAGAATACGTAATCAAAAAATATTTCAGTGTATACCCCAAACATCTGGTTTCAAAAGTATTCAATCAGCATACGTGCTAGTCAATCCTAAAGCCCTACAGAACTAGAATGTTACCTACCACTGTCATTAGAAGCTTATCAAACCATTGCAGTTTCAGTTCTGATTTTGGCCACATGTCTGGTCGTAAAGCCGTTTTCAGAAGGTTGACACAGCGACGAGACAGCAATTCCCCAGGAGATCCAGCAGTGTTTGAGTTGTCATTTACCTAGCAATTAATCAGAGTTAACACAATAACAACTTTTTGCAACCAACTCATTAATTTATTACGTGTTCCAAGCAAGCATGTTATTTCTTACTTCTGAAATGGATGAGCTCAAGTAGTGTTATCAGTGGTGTCAACAAAGTATTTTACTGCATATAAAGCTCACAACTAAGAGCAAACATCAGAACTCACGTGTAAACTGCTTCCTAATTACCTGAAATCACCCATCAAAAGTATATATATATATATACACATAAAAGTTTAATCTGATGGATTATTGCTACAACTGTGAACATGTTCAATATTGGTTAATCTTTTCTATTTGGAGGGTATCCAGGTATCCACAAAAATACAAAGCTTTTTACTAAATCATCCTTTGCACCTTAAGAGCATGTCTTTTCTGTGCAATGGACTGTGGTTCATAAAATCCCATGCCATAGAGTTTTTTAGCTTTGGGCTATACCCAGCTAGTTTTTCCCCTTTGAGAAAAGGTAATACTTAACAAAATTTGACAAAAAACTTTTACATGCTACATGAAAAGTAATTCCACATAGTTGATCGTGAAAATACAATCAAAATTGTTATCCTTAGATACATAATTAACGTAGTCCTTCCTTGTTATACTCTTCAAATATACTCACATCTTGGGTAAAATAATCTTGTCATTAAATCTAGTCAATAGAACAAGCATACTTTGTAGCATCAGGCAAGTATATAAACAAATTAAGAAGAAATACTTCTGCAAACTTTTTGAAGTCTTCGGCTGGCTCCAGCCAAATTCTACTACTCAAGTTTATTTCAAGCATGTCACTTCCAATATAGCACTTGCTTGAAAAGAGAAAGTAAAGAACAAACAAAACGCTAGAATTGATCAGCAGCACAGTTAAATGGAGACTCTTTCAATTGCAAGATCTGGCTTGCAATTGTTCACATTTAAATATGATTTTCCAACTGTACGCAACTGCATCAAGCTGTAAATATACAATACCACAAAAAAACTAAAGCATACCTCTCACATGAATAATATACAAAATTTGTGAAATGAAAAATATGCAAATGCTGGTTATCAAATTAAATTTCTTTCCTCAAAATATTTTATTTTGTGCAGTTTTGTTTTAAAATTTCTAACCTTTCAGGAACAGAAGGCAAGTATAGAAGCACTAGAATAATCCGAGCATACAAGTACCCTTATGAAAAAAGGTTTTCATGGTTTTAGCTACTCATGCTACATCAGTATTTACATATCAGAATAAACACACTACCTGGCAAGCAATTCTAATCAAGAAATTCACAACTGTATCTGTATGCTGCTTATCAATTGGCTTGGAAAGAAGCGCATCAGCTCCTGGCAAGGACTGGCTACGTCCAAATACCTGTACGGAAGTAAAACACAAAAATCAAAAACAATATCGTAAGAAGGCGAACAACAAGCAGAATATAATTTAAAGATTTTCTAAAAGTATAGCCTTTAATTCAGGGACGTTCACGTTAGCTGGGAAAACAAAATTGCTTAGGCAGTACAGATTACAACTTCTGAGTCTCTGAACAAAACCTGATTTTTTTCTTACAGCGCTTATTGCTCCAGTAGCTGTCCTGAATCGTTTCACTTCTTGGCCAGAATCAACAGACAATCCTCTTTTAACAGCAGATGAGGTAGAACTTGCTCCTTCTCCACCTGCACTTGGATCCATATCTGAATCTGGCTGAAATATCAGCAATATGCATGTTAAAAAAGCATTTCACAGCGTAACAGTTCAATCTTTACCAGTTTATTTAGAATTCTTACCTGCTGGTCTTTAATTCTTTGCAACTCCCATTTAATAACTACTTCAGCAAGATCCACAGCTAATTTTCTTTGCTCTATCGTAACGCTGGGAGTGAAGCCCAGTCTCTGCATGGCACTAACCATATGCTGAACCAAGTGATGTCTCACTGGATAATACACCTGAAAGCATGGTTTCACACACACATTAGCCAATAACCAGTCAAAGAGAGTGTTAAGATAAAGTTAAAACAGAATGGTAAAACAGTCTTTAATCCCAAAGTTTCCCTAAATCCATACTATCAGGAAAAGTAACCGGTGCTTTGAAAATACAATTTTGGCTACAATTTTCAGTATTGACTACTGATTTCAGGTGTCCAAATGAAGGTGTTCTTTTGAAGATCTATGATTTCCATGTGTCCGTTCCCCTCCCGCCCCCCACCCCCAAGGACAAGTGATTCCAGTGTTTTGCCAATCCTTTTAGATAGCTAAAATTTGCATTTGAACATGCCCATTTATTTTTTTTTTTCAAAAGTACTGAGCCATCAGTTCCTAAAACATAATTTTAAGTTACATTTTGAGTCCTAACTTCAATCACTATAAACAAATAGAAATTTAACAGAATGGTAGACTCAAAGTCATAATTATAATTAGCAGAGAAAACAAACAACATAAGCTTAGGGAAATGATACTGGAACAATACAGTATTCTACTTTTAGCAACCAGAATAACAATAAAGCCTATTCTTCCACTACTAAAGGAAGAGTCTTGCATCCAAATTTAAACAAGCAAAATAGGATCTTTCTAAACTAAACTAAGCACTCCAATTTTCAAGAAAAGATACACACATTATTTGCCTCACCCAGAAGACAGCTAGATAAAACAAACAAACAAAAAAACCAACACACATCTATCAGCTGTTCTGTATTGGAACAATATGCTAGAAGCTTCACTACTGACCTAAGGTCAGGTATATGTTTTGCTTAAACTAAATTAACATTACAAATACTTGTACTCCATGGGGAGCATGTTTGGCAGCTTATAATGCCATACCAAGAAAGCTTCTACAAATAGCAGAGATACGAGAGATGGTTTAGCAAAAGGGAAAGCACAAAGAACAGAATGAAAAGTGAAAACACTTCTGAATTTGCTATATAATGTTAATAGTTGTTTTCAGTTTTAAATAAATACCTACGCAGACAGCTGGTGACTTCTGAAATTAAGACATTAATTTGGATTACTTTATTTTGTAATCAAGTTGTAGTTTATTTCGTTAGTATCTATGACACAGTAACTACCAGAATAACTGGTACAAGTACCTTGAAGTGTTGTACTATCAAGTGCAAAATATGTACTAGTTGGGGAACTGTGTGACCCTCTTCCACAATGATTTTTCTTGTCCAGTGAGTCAGCATCTGGTGTCCATCCTCCATGCGGGCAGGCACAGCTGGAGTCAGAATAGCCATTGCTTGCCTGACAATAGCTCGGGCTTCCATTGCATGAGCTTTCAGGAGACTATGAAAAACCTAAAAGTCAAGGTTTCTGGTTAATTATATATATTTTAAAAAAATTATGTAATGTATAAAATCTACAACACACTTTTTCTAAACAACATTTTTTTTCTAGAAGCCTATAGTTCAATACATAGTGGTACTTCACGAAGCACGTACTTCTATATCCTTTGCATTCCCTTTTTTTTTTCCTCCCTCTCCAGTGTCCAACTTGAAGTCATCCTTAGATCCCCACATACAGTCTCAGCTGAAATTTCTCTCATCCAAATGAAGAAACATTACTGATTTTGTTAATTCAACCAAGAGGATTTTTCATTATGCTCTTTAGCCACTCTTTTTTTCCGCTTATATTCAAACTTCTTTCTATACTTTGCCATCTCCAAATAAATGTGTATTAATATTTAGCATCTATACTTGCTTTTGGAGGATGAATTTAATTGCTTTGTGTACACTAAGTATCCAAAACTATTGTGACAACTGTAGTTGGCAACCCCCTACCCCAGCTCTGCATTTTATTAAAAAAGAAAGCACACTACAGCACTAACCAACATACCTTAAGGGTATGAATACTAGCACTGAGTTCATACCTGTAGAACGATCTTCTTATGTATAGCAAATTTTGCAATGATGTGTGCCAAAAGCAAATGTCCACTGTATTTGCATGCTGGGTCCACGCATGCTTTGGATAGGAGACATGGCCAAGCAAATGTCATCAGGCGGCGTAGTTTGCTGTTCCGGTTTTTGTTATTGTCATGAATATGATGTGGAGCATGCTCAACCAGAAGCGTGGCAAACTGCAAGAGATATATCCTGAGAGAATCCAGCATATCAGCCTGTTTTTCTGGATCAAGTACCTAGTTCCAGGAACAATGAAAAAAGAAACAAAAGTGTGAGAAAATACTTTTTATACATTAAATTACATTAAACTTACTGCAATACTTACAAATAGCACAACAGTCAAATTGGGATTGAAAAGCCAAATGAGAAAAACAACTTCTTATTTTAATTTTCAAATGCTAATGTACACACTATTACCTTTGTGATAAAAACACTAGTGATGCTTTCCGGATTATCTCCTTCTGGATTTGGGGGCCCCAACAGCTGTTCACCTTCTCCTTTTTCAAAGCTGTACAAGAAAGCAGGATTCAGGATGTGTTGCAGCACCTAGAGAACATCAACACAAAACAGTTACACTCAAATACTGGACTCTTCTAGCGGCAGTCACCATTCAAGTATTCACATGCAAATCTGAATGTTAGAGACATTTTGTTACAAATGGAAGCTATAAATAATACCTTAATAAACAGATGCACATATTTTTTCCTCCTTTCCCTCTTTCAAGGGCAAGGATTCTTAGAAAGCATAAACTAAAATAGTCAGCACTGAAAGCAAGATAAATTGCTGTCCCTGTTTATTATCACTCTTCTTCAGGTATGATATTTTCAAGCAAATGGCTCTGCCAATTATCAAACTCGTTGACATTTAAGTAAGTGAGTTTTGTTGCCCTAGTTGCCAAGAAGAAAATTAAATCTAAATACCAGACTATTTCAATTTAATTGCTTTAGTTACTTTGGCTTTGAGCTCATCTCCAAAGTTTGGGTCATTGAAGTCCACAAACCGGAAGAACAAAGCCCGTTTTTGGGGAATAGTGTAGTTTTTAGGAATCTCTTCTTCCATGTACTCCTTTAAGAAAGTCATATTGCAGAGAAAACGACCCGTAAAAGCCCGAAGCAACTGGAAGAGCAGCTCTATATCACCATAATTCCTTCTGTAAAAACAGAAAACAAAAAGCTGCTTTAGGAAAAAAAAAACAAACTACCAAACTACTATTTTGATGACTTGAAGAAACAAATACCAGTTTTAAAGGAGCAGAGAGCCGAGAACAGGTAATACCTGAGGTCTGGTTTTAGAGCTAACAGCAGTATTATGAAATACATTAAACTTCCTCTTCATTAACTAGCTAATTTTAGTATCCCTGTTTATATTCATAATATTTTCAAATTTTATTAAATAAATATATACAAGTTATAGAAAATAAATGCTCTTACGTACTTGCAGTAATTCAACAAGCAATACGCTAATAGCTTAGGTTCTTTCCAATTTGTTGCAGCCATGTTCTCCTTACGATGTCTCTCCTGAAAAGCTTCACTCACCCATACACGTTTCAGCTGATTCACCAAGGAATGCTGATTTGCTAACCAACATTCATCATTCTTAACAATTATACTTATGATCTGTCAAAACCAAAACAAGACAAATGTATAGTCAGTATGCAACAGATCTGTCAGTGGAAACAATGATACAAAAAAACCAAACACACACTTTTTTTCAGTTCGATTAAGAGTTCTAAAATAATCCAAAGTCAAACAAAAAACAGTTTAGATCAATTTTTAAAGGACTGTTTTGTTTTGTTTTGTTTTTTTTAAAGAAAGTTTTCCTTGCCATGTTTCTCTCTCTTATCATACTTGATTAAAGAAAACTATAGTTCATTTGAGAGACTATATGGAAGAGGCCTTTTGCTAAAGAGATTTTAACTATCCAATGAAGACCAACAAGAATAAATAAATACCTTTATAGCCTGAAACTGAAGATCAAGACGCAACGTGGTAGTGCTTGGAGAACCAGGTCTAACAGCTGCTTGGGTACCAACAGGCAACAGAAGAGTGATAAATCGATTTGGATTAGCTGCCAGTACATCTCGTAGAGGTTTGGCATCTCTATGTTTTAAGAAGCTCTGAAAAAAAAGGAAGAAATATTTTTTATAATGACCTTTAAAAGCAAAAATATCAAGAGGATACATCATCCTGTAGTTTTTATATTCATCACTGAAGTTATAGAGGTTACATTTTATTTATTCATGTATATAAAAAAGCCATACAACTTCAGCAATAAGGCATAAAATTAATAGCTCTGGACCAACAAATATAAAACAGAGAACAGGCACCTTGCAGTCAGAATAAGGCTATGCTTAAGGACTATAAGGTCACACAGACAAAAAAATACATGTAAAATATCACAAACACAATGAATCAAAAGTGTTTGAAGATGAGTTTTTTTTCCCTTCTCCTCTGCCCCTACCGCTTACCATAAACATTCTGCTCCACTGTGGATCATTTAAAGTGGCTTCCATCATGAACAGCTCTACAGTCTGGGACGGATGACGTGTCAAAAATTTTATGAGAGGTTCCCTGAATGGACTGCCAGCCTGTAAGATTCAAAATGCTTAAATTAAAAATACAGAATGCAGACTGTTTTTATTTGTCTACTAATTTATTAGCAACCAGGGAGACTTTTATGCAGATACAAAACATTCAGAACTTTCATGATTAGGATTTATTGGCAATATCAAAACTTTTAAAAGAGTAAGAAAAACATTAACACCTCCTAAGAGGACTGGAGAGCATTTTTTTCAAACATATTTAGATCACACACTCACACCAATATGTGGAAAATTCATGGCATATTTACAAATAATATGCAGCAAAAATATCAGCAACGTTAACTTTCACTTTTACCTCAATCAACATTGCTCGTTCTGTTTTCATCACAACTTCCAGCAGAGGTTTAACCAATGTCTGAGGGGCAGCTGGGATAAGATGAAATAGATTTATAATTGCTGAACAAATCTTCATTTCCTACAGGTAAAAAGAAACACGATTAAATTAATATTACCCGCTAAATAGATTACAGTAGTATCATACATCCTACCATTTCTTCCTCTCTACATCAGCAGAGCCAGCAAGGGTTAACACATACACAATATCTACTTACCACGATGTATGGAATAAAATTCTCTTATGGAACTTTGCCCTTCCCTCTTACTATCTGATGGTTTCATTTTATTTTCTTTGTCAGAAAAGCGGTATTTTACAGACAAGAACTAAATGTGTAATGGTAATGGGGGAGTTACAGACCGCTCACTGCTGCACTACACCAAGTAGCTCATGCATCAGAAAGCTAGACCTTCCTTTCTAAGCAATTTCTCACATACAACCCACAACCCCAGACTAGACAAACAAGGCAGACAGCTTTCTCCCAGCACTGCTCAGTACATCTTGCAAAGAGCTGGCCACTCTCGAGCAGAGTCAGCTCTCTTCTCCTACTACGTATTCTCCCCCTAGATAATAAATTCTCTTAAGTCCAAAATAATATTAGGCTTTTGTTTCATTGTGCAATTTAAATGTGAACTACATTTCAGTTAATGAGATGGTGCATTTTCTTCAGTAAGAAAAGGCAAGAGAAAAAAAATCCACCTTCATCCCTCTAAAACTCATTTCTAGTAAGCAATATGCAACAAGATAGGTACCACATGCATTGCATTTCCTCAATTGAATTTACAAAGTATTAGGCCCCCACACTTTAGTATGTTCTGCCTAGACCAAACCCCCAAGACTACTCCCATGGACTGAAGCATAAACACATATAGAAGACTTGTGCCTTCATAGAAGCTGAAAATCCTGCTCTTCCTAATAAAAACGCATTTTACATCCTGAACAGCAGCCGTGTCAAAACGACCCTGCCACAGACAAACATAAGACAATTCACAGCACTGCACTCAAGGGCACAATGCATTCTGCCCAGAAGACAACAATAAAACGAATATCACAGTTGAGAATAAAAGTAAATCAAAAATAAAACATGAAAAACAAAACACAACAACAAAGAACTTCCTGGTGCCTCCATTGAGTTTCTCACCTCTACCCCTTCTGCGGCAGGCTGAACCAAAACAGAAGTCACAGCATGAAAAGAAAGAGCCCACGAAAATATCAAATAAACAAACAAACCAGCATATGCTATTCTTCAGGCTGCAGTCAGAAACTGACCTCAGTAGGGTTATTTCCTCACCTCAAACTGAAAGCATGGAGACAATGAACCTCTGAACTGCCCTCCTAAGAATTAGGATGAAAAGCATCCTTTTTCCTACTTGTGTATTGTTTACACATAACTTCCCAAGTATGTTTAACAAATAAAAAGATATTAGAGATGATTAAGTTAGGGGAAACAATCTTTTAGCATCTTCAAAGACATGTTTGTCCAGCATCGATCATGAAACAGCTGTCAATATCTGAACTACCAAGCTACACTCCTACTAACAAGCTGTAACACAGAATTTCCACCGTGGTGTCACTGTTCACGAGAGGGAGAGTCTGAGGCAACTACCTACTCAAAATTCATTTCTTCAGTTTCTGAACATGACCTAAACAAAGGTTTCTCCTTGAGGAGGCAGGGAAGAATGGAAGAAGGAATTTAAATGAAATTTTTCAATCATCAGGCCAATAAATTAGATCCTCATCTCTACTTAAGATTTTATGTCCTAATTTGTTCACTTATGTAAACATGAAGGCACAATTCAGGAAGACAGCAGGACTGTCACAGTATCATTTAGGTGAATGAAGAACTTCGTTGTTCTGGCAACAACATTGAATCTTTACAACAGTTGTTAATTATTATGCCATTCTAACTGAGATGGCTACAGTTTTATTTTTGTTTGTTTGTTTGTTTTATCTAGAAGTGTCATTTACATATGCAAACTTGTTTCTTAGACATTTATTTCATTAAGAGACCTTGCTGACTAGCCACTACATGCAGCACACTGATGAAGTCCATAACAACACCACCAAATGGCACCTTCATTACATGCTGCTGGAAGAGAGAGTAAAGTTCTTTAGGTCAAAGAAATTATTGTAATGGTGTTGTGTCATTTCAGCTACCAAACAGAAAAGGTTTCCTGATCTCCATTCTCCTCTGTGTGTACCATCTCCTAGCCCTAATCACTCAATGCAAATGTTGCAACCCACTTCAGGAGCTTTTATGCAAGTATCACAGATTTTAGAAGCTCAATACAGCCTCAATATGGCAAGTGACAGGCCAGCTACAACTAACTAATCACTGGTTTTACTCTCCAAGTCTTTCCACATTTAGAAGATACAATTACAGCAGCATTACTCTATACATACGGACAGTTGAACACAGACTGCCAGATCATTGGTATGAAGGTCGCACTGTCTGTGTCAGCCTTCAGCTTCCTACAGTTTCTACTTTTAAGGAAGCTTTAGAGCAACAACTGGGAAAAAAGTAGTATTTCAGTCAGCGTTGTGGTCAGACAATTCTAACTGAAAGCATTTTCACAGACTTCTCCCTTAAGACTTGGGAGTAGGTGTTCCTAAAGTTTCTGATGTGCACCTCCCTCTCGCCACATGTTTTAAGCCAACACTTAATAAAAAATAAAAATAAACACATGCTTAGAAGACTATACACACAACTACACAGAAAACATGAACAGAAAACATTAAACACAAAAGAATTAACCATTAAATGTTATTTAGCGACAAGTAAAAACTGTTTTACAGGTACCACATTGTGGCTTGAAAGACTATTGCTACATGAAGATCTGCAAGACACCTGTAATCACCATGTTTGTGTAAAAATCTATCCTAAAAGAATATGAAGGCCTTAGAATTACTCTGACCCAAGTAAAACATTAGTGATTAACTGAAAAACATGCAGTTTCTAAATTTAAGAAGTTCTACTCCATTAGAGGACCTTTAGGTCAAATATAAAGTAAAGACTGAACTCAGATTTAAAAGCTCTCTTTGCAATCACAGGAAAGAGTAATGAAAAAACACTAAGCCAATTCAATGTTTTGAGGGAAATAAAAAGCCAATCTATTTTAATTCTAATTTGAAAAACAAAGATATTAATACAACTCCCCCCAGTTTTTCAGTAATTGCAATAATACATCTCAACATTCATATTAAATTATTAATAAAGTCTTGGTATAATTAAAGGACTTCTGGTAACCTACATGAAACCACTCTGACGCAGGAATTCCTTTAAGTGCAGTACTGCTGAAGAACACAGTGTGTTCTCTTTAAGCTGACAAGGGCTTAATGCAATTTCCCATTTATAGGAAAATTATCTGTCTCACAGTTCAACATTGAGACCTTTGACTTGGGTGGAAGAGAGATTTTTATGTGATCTCAACTGGTAAACACTGAATTTGTTTTTCACAAATTATAAGTAAAATTAACTGGGATATTATCATCCCACAAAATTTTCAGAAGACTTATGAACATCAAACATTAGGGAAAAGACAGGGATAATGCTGCTGAGCTCATCACCTACTCCAGTGAAAAAAATTCTAAGCAGAAAGTGCTGAAAAAAGTCAGTGAGCTGTTCCCACACCAAGCAGTACAGAATAGGCTCCACAGTTAACTGTTCCCAGCAGGTAGAAAGCTCTGCTTACTAAAATTTGTAACAACTGTTCAATATACGTAAGTTCATTAGCTTCTAACAAAACATCCATTTGCAATCAGTTATGGCAGCATTTACAACTGAGTTCTGCAATTCCTAGACATTAGTATTATTTATTTCTTCTTTGTCTTCCCATATAAAAGCATTCATTAACTTACGTTTCCATCACTCCTCTGTCCACCTTTGTGTGTAATAACTACAACTTCCATCCACTTACGCAGGTGTTGCTATCAAAAAAGACAATTATTATTATTCTTCTAATTATACTATTCCATTTTAGCAAGTGACAGCATATACTTCAAGAAAAGAAAGAGAGGCAGAAATGATTGTTTGAGGGAAACAAAGGGAAAAATGATTAGTTATTTTTGTTCCCTCCAATTGAAAAGTTAATTTACTATTTGAAACCATACAGTTTACAACTTCAAATACTTTCAACTCGTTCCAAACTAAAAAGGTAGGAATATCACCTAAAAAAGCTGTTATTAATCTATATTCAATGAGAAGACTGCGTTTGGGGTGTGAAACGTACAGGCACCTTTCTCACATCAAGACCATGGCACTCTCCTGCTAGGACAGTTCAATAAGGTACTGCTAAAGTTTTTTATTAGAATATACCTAGGAACTTTCTTTCCTAATTTAAATCTAAAGCACTCTACAGGAACAGCAAATGCTGAAGTTGGTACCAATTCAATTTTTATATAGAACAAGCAAATATGACATTTAACAATTTAAAAAAAACTTCAGCTCTCAATGTAGTTTTACCACTAGCAATTGAAACTAGAATCTGAAACTGAAAGTCAAGTGTTTTGACTTCTAAAGGTTGCCTCAGGTTCTCTCCATATTCAAGAAAGCAAGGGTTGTAAGAGTACATACAATAAAAGGCACAAAAATTTGAAGTCAGTTAGGCAATGATTATAGGCTTATTATATATGCTTGTTCAATTATTTGCAACATACATGTACATATAAATATTTAAATAGCCCTGGCCAAAGAATAGAGACTTTCCACACACATTTTAAAAATTGAAAATTAAGTAAGAAGGGAAATACCTTCCACTAAAATGGACTTAGCCTGATAGGAAAGTAAAACACATGTTCAAGGGATTACTTACTATATTATGTTGCTGGCACCTTACTTAGAAAGAAGCATCAGCAAGAAGACCTTAACATAATGAGGTATAACTTTACAAGACGAGAACGCCTCTTAACTTTTTTGGTTTAGCAGCTCTTTAGAAATTAACACAAACTTTAACCAAGTAAATGTTTGAAGATACTCATTTTTCCTATTAATTGTGAAACAAAAACATTTTACTTGAAATTTATACATTAAGTCACTACCAAATTGTTCTTTGGCTTTAGAAAAAATACTAATATGAGTTAAAAGACTATTTCCTCCAACAGATCGGAAAAAAAAAAAACAACACCTTAATACTTGAGTGGGCTTACCATCATTTGATCACAGAATTTATCATTAAAAGAGTTTGGAAAAAGTCTAGTGACAGATGTCAGACGATTCACAACATTTAGTGTCAGGCTTCGATAGTCTCCCAGCATCATAAGCAACGGCCTCATGTGTGTATGAATTTGATCAACTTCTATCGTAGCTCCTTCCAAGAACTGCAAGAGAATATAGGTTCAAAATACAGCACAGAGCTTAATGACTTCTGTGCAAGCAACTTACTTGAAATAATTTCTGCTGACTGCATTTTTTTCTTTAATTTTGTACTTTCAGAATGCAACAGTTGAAAAGCTATTTATTACTAGAAATATATGCCATGAAAAAGACGGACTTGGGAAGCACTTTAGTATTCTTGATGTACAGCAGGATATTCCATGAAACAATCAAACAATCTGCCTTAATTACAGACAAGGATTGAAAAATTGCCATAGTTATAAATGAAATTTACAGTTATAGACAAACTCCCTGGGCACTACTTTATTAAGAAATAGCTGTGAGTCTGGCTGAAAGCAATAGAGCAAATGTCTGTTAAAATCCACATGCATAAGTGAGAAACATAAAAGGTAAGAGAAAAACCTGTCTGCAAGCAGCCAGACAGAATATTTCCTGATATAATTAAACATCCTGTGGGCATTGATTTATCACAGGAAAAAGTGGTGGAAATGATTAGAAAAGTCTCATACCAAACACGCAGGTCAGAACAACCCTTAGTTGCTACACCTCTTACCTCTCAACTGAACTGTACTGGCAGGAAGTCCTAACTAGTGAGTACTTTCCCTTTCGAGGATGAGATCTGATCTCTAATTAGTCAACAGCCTAAGAAAATGTAAACCACCAGTATTACTATACTGACATTCCCTGTGACATACCATCCAGTTTACTCCTCATTATGAAGAAGCTGTAAGCCTTTTTATTATCATTTTTATATTTGAAGGAAAGGTATTAAATCTTATAAAATTTTGCTGAAGTAGAATTAGGTCTATCTACCAGGCCACACGTCATAATGAGAGGATATCCTTTTCCCTGTCTTTCCAGCTTTTCTCATATTATAGCCTAGCATCCACAGGACAGGTGCAGCACAGCACCGTTACTAATTCTGGCCCTAAATAGTACACAGACAGTGCTGTCCCTTAAGGTAACTGCAATATTGTGATGCAGAGCTTAACTCTGCCATATTGCTTCCATTTCCAAAACCAACCATGTATCTCTACTAATTCTTTTAGGAACAAAGAGGAAACACAAGAAAGCTTTTACAATAAAGCCAGACATGTGCATTTGTGAAATTGCTAAGAAAGGCTGACACATCTTCCCAACTTTCCCAAGAAGATCTGCAAGCAAGAAGTAAAGCAGAGAGACCATGAGACTCAAAAGCAACATTGTTTTAATGCACTAACCTTTCTCATGCATGCTTCTCCTGCCTCCTGCAGTTCATTATTTGTTGAATTAAGTGCCTTGAAAAGTGCAGCAATAATTTTCTCTCTTGACTGAGGTAAGTAATTGCAGGCAGCTAGAGCATCTGCAAATATCAAAGTAAATTTCTCTTTGCTAACTCAATTTCAGGAAGAGAGGAAAAAAAATAATTCTACATTTATTCTTTTCAAGCTTCTTTTACTTCATCTTAAATTATAGACTGCTAAAGCCCAGAATGCTTTGCCAAAAGCAACAGGCATCATGAAAAAGAAAAGAATGGTCAGTCTATTAACAGAGTTTTAAAGTTTTCCTAATCCTATGTAACATAATTAGTCTAAAAATATTTTGGGTTAATTTCAGAAACTAAATCCTCCTCATTAATAAAGCAGCGATACTTCCCATTATTCTCCATTAAACTGTGACCTCTCGAGAGCAGTCATCAGTCTTCAAGCTCTCAAGTTTTCTGCTGATCTTGGGAAGAAGAGTGCCCTTTGCTCACAAGGACACTTATCTACATCTAATTTTGTTTATGAACTTTCACTTACTTAACGCAGCAATGCGAAGAGGTACAAGTGATGGAAGACTTTTGTAACAAGGTAGTTTCATTAAGGCAGCATCTTCAGCCTCACACAAATTCAAGAGCTAGGGAAAAAATAAACAAAGGAAATCATTTTAGCACAACATTATGAATGATGGTTGAAACTGTATTATCAGTCATCCTTTGAGCCTTGTTTCCTCAAAGACATGGGTTTATTCAAATTACAATCCCCAAACTTCACCAACAGGCAAAAATTCTACTCGAAATTACTGTGCAAGTTACAAAACGTAGTATTTTTACAATCTGCCAATACCTAGCAGGTCTATTTGCAAACATGCTGTACATATGGTAAAGGGTGTAGAAGAATGTTTACATTAAAGTTTGCCTCCTGAATGGCAGTGAAATACTGAAAATACTGAGTACAGGGTAAGAGAACAGATGGAGATTAAGAGGAAAAAAAATATGCTGAAAATCTCTTCAGTAATTCCTAGTCACAGGTCACTGCCCTAAGGGACAATTCCTTCCTACACAGCCCTCTTTGCAGGACAGTATTTTAAAAACACATGTATGTTTCAGTTAGAAAACACTGAACAAGTTGGAAAAAAAAAACAATGCAAGTTAACAATGCCCAAGCTATGTCTATATCCAAGAACATTATTACAGTTGAGATCTTCACAAAAATCAATACATCACTCTCACCCCTATAGACATTTTTTGACACTTCGCCTTTGTCTTAAGGAAAAAAAAACCAAAGGTCCTTTGCATGGACAACTGTATCCTATACTTGCCTTGCTAACTGTAATTGCTGTTGGTATCAAAGCCCTTAACTTAAGTTTGGACAGTACTGCTAGGAAACCAAGGGACTAGACAGTTTCTCCACATTAAATCCACATACTAGGGTTTTGCTTTTAAATCTGATTTTATCCAAGCAGTTAGGGACTCAAATATTCTAACAGAAAATATATGCATTTTTGTTGGTACAACCATTGGTATCATATATATGCTGTGCATAAAATAAGATTTAAATATTAAAGTTAGGGCTATTAGGACTAGGAATGTAACATCAAGATTTATTTAACACGTTAGAACATTCTACTTAGCTCAGAGCTAGTCGTTCTACTTAGCTAGTCATTCTACTTATATCAGAGCTTAGTCATAAAGGCAGACAACTTCATTGGTCCACATTTCAAAAGGCAAACTCTTCATTTCCAGGGAAAGTTTAAAATGCATAGGGAAAAACGTACTTGCAGCACTGAGAGTTCTAACACCATCATTACTTAAGTAGCTATATTCAAATGTGAAAACTTAAAAAGAAAATACCTCTGTGTAGAAAACCTTGTGTTCCACAACATTTAAATCCATTGTAAACAACCGAGGTTGCAGGGTTGTGCAAAATGTATTCCCCTCCATCAGTCCAATCTGGGCATTTGCAGGCTGATGCCTAAGTAAATGCTTTTTAGGAGGAACCATGTCTTGGAGGACCTACACAATGCAATTTAGATTACCAAATTAACAGCATATTCAAATGATCCCATAGACCTAGCCACTAAGACAACATTAGGTATGACCACATGTTTCTGTTCATTTGCTGCTGGGGCTCCAGACATACCTCTTTAGAAATCACTATGCAAGAAGAAAAACGTTTCTCTGAACTAACTGAATTCAGTCAGTTAGGGAAAAAACTCAGTTATCTCCAAATATTACATATCCTCTGTGAACAGATCTATGATAGTTTATAACTTCACATAACTTTATAAACATTTCAAAAAAGAAATTCATAGACTTAAGTGTTTAAAACATTCAAGTCTGGAAACAAGAATATTTTAAGCTCCTAAAACATCAGAAAAATAGACACATTCAGGTAAGTTTTCTTCCCCCATTACAGCAACTTTTCACTCTCCTCCATAAACACTTTTAACGATATGAGGTATCAGCTGGGAGGCTTCTCTGTATGTTCCCAAATTGCAATATTGACATCTCTAATTTTATATGCTGTGGTGGCCTTCAGGGCTTATGTATGTTTATACTAGCTTTTCAAGAGAACAAATGCTATCAGCTAGCCAAAAGCAATTTCAACCAGCTTTGATCTGTGTAGTCTTTCTGGTTAAGCCTTGTATTTAGATATAAAATGGAAAACAGGGGTTCAAAATAAAGTATCTAGCTGGCCTGCCATCTGATTGGTAGTAGGATGCACAGTCCATAATCCCAGGAAGTAAATCACTATCAATGCTGGCTAAGTAATGAGGCAGTACTCCAGCCACAGCGTATTTTCAACAATGAAATACAGCAAATGACAACCGTATGCTATCAAGCCACGAAGAACTTAATTCACTAATGTGAGAAAATGCACTCAGAAATGCATTTTGCGAAGTCCAACTGGTGAACAACTTTAGACTTGCTTGGACTTCCAGTAAGTATTTCTGCTTACCTCTTTGTGTGGCTCCATAATCACAGTGACGCTTTTTCCAGTGACCTGTGCAAGTACTTGCAACGAATGCATTGCCTGTTTTCTCACAGTAGAGTTGGGAGACGTTACTTCTCGAACAAGATCATGAGTCACGTGATGGAAGGACTTTTCCTGTGCTGCTAGGATTTCTTCTGTTTTTTCTTCATCTTTTAAAGGAGTTGCACATCTAATCAAAAGCTGTTCTAGTGTGGTCTTTGCCATAGCAACCGCTCCATTGGAAACCTAAAGTATCATGGATTATTTTTATTTTTTATATTATTTAAATTGTGGAACAAAAATAACAAATCTATACACTGCTCAACAACAAACTTTGCACTTGTCTGTGATGCATCCTCTGGAAATAGCACATGTTCAACTAATTTTCCCACCAATCTTTCCAAAGCTGTGAGTTGCAACAAGTGAAATCTAAGAGCTGGAACACCTTAGCAGTGGTGTCACCGTATGATTCACAACTGAGAAAAGACCAGGCAGCCAATTCTCTAGGTATCAGTAACTATATACAGCTTTTTAATAAGATGAACACCTTCAAACTAAACGCAGCCCAAGTTACGATGCATCTAGAGATCTTTCACTGATCTAAATGAGACTCATACATTCCTACTCTGAAATGAGCAAATGCAATTATTACAGAAATGATTTTACTTAACTTCAAAATATATTAAGATCAGAAAAAGCTCAATTTGTGTGAATGAAGAAAAAAAAGCTAGTTTCCCCCACAGTACTTGATATAATACATTCATTCTTTACCTCTCCAGTTAGATCCATCATAACAAAGAGAAGTGCCTTCAGGAAAGTCTGCTGGTTCTGGAGGACCCATATCAGTGGAAGCCGTTCCATAAGAAATTTAATCGACACAACACCTCCTAGTTTAGCATACCAAGCTTGTTCGTAACAGCAAGCACACAAACGTTCCACAATGTAGGAAAACAAGGGAAGCTGACAAGCCTGGAAACAAATAATTCTATCAGTTTGGTTTTTCAGCTCATTGGTATCCTCTGAAATTTTAGAAACAAAATTCAGCTGCCTGAAACTAGATCATTTAATTATATATTTTTTCTAAATAAGAAAATTATCCATAATATTACCCTTTCCTTTGACCCCAAGATGATGCTTGCAACATCAAATATCACTGCTAGAGCCACTTCTCCTATTTTGCAGAGCTCCTTCTCCTCATAAGCCATGCAGATTGCTATGGCATCAATAAGCACCAAGGGATCCATGCCTTTTGACCCATTTTCTTCACTGTGAAACATGGCTGTGCTAGGCTGGCTTCCAACCTGGTAGCACTGCAGCAGAAAAGGACCTGTAATTTGTACAGGAAGAAGAGGAAGAAAAAGATAAAACAATGGATATTGAAATATGAATAGTCTTTCAATTAAATTTTACTACTTTTCTGACTAGAGGATGGCAAAATCAGTAAGCAAGGTGTCAATTTGCATATAAATGGATTGTAAGGCATTCTTCACTCTTAGAAGAAGAAAAGATTACATCTACTTCAATATTTTCTTCTATGCCCTACACTACACACTGCAGAGGCCTGCTAAGAAGATTTAATTAAAATGAAGAATCTTAGGAAATTCAGATTACATTAATACTTGTAATACAGTTCAACTCCAAACAAAAAGTTTACTTCATAGTTAGAAGACGCTGCAGTGCTTTGCATTTACTACGTTCCTCTAATAGTCCCTCAAAACTGCAAGCAAAAACAACCCAATTAAAAACCACCTGCAAAACTAACTGCATCTATCAAGTTACCCAAATGCTCTGGAGATATACACTGTTCCAAACCCTATTTATTTTATTTGTTTCAGCATTTTAAGAGTATTATTAGGTGATGTTTTTGAAAACTTGCTTAACAATTTTCACTGCTCAATTATTTATAGATAATTAAAAAATAATTCAGCCACGGAACAAAACCCAACACATCTACCCAGAATCTCATTACATACTTGTTATAATAGTCAGTAGTGTTAAGTAAAAAACTGCTCCAACGCTCTCATGACCACAAGATCTTTAGGCCACTTCACTTACCACACTGCTGAGCTACCGCCACCATTGTGTAATGGCGGATCAAGCTGGCTACAAAAGGCAGAGCACTTGGTCTCAGATCTTTGATGACTGCTGACATGAATGCCCCTGTCAACGCCTGCTCAAACGTTTTACGAGCTGGAGTATCCTGAGCTTTGTACCGATGCGAAATAATTACACTGGGTATGGACTTCTCAGTAAAGCTGAAAGACAAAATTAAGTTCATTATAATCCTAAACTGCAATATTGGCAGCTCAACCATGAACATCATCAAGTACTTGATTTACAGTTTGCTCTTGATATCAAACTCCTTTTCCATCTCCCATCTTCTCCTCATTTTGATAGAGCAAGACCGGTTCACTCAGTTGGTATTAATTTTGTCAACCACTGGTCTCAAACATGATGGATAGCTCAATTTCATCATGAACATTTAAAGCCAGTGGTTCAGAAGAAGCCACATACATTCCAAATAATAGGTATACAGGCTTCACACTACAACTCAATTACAGAATGTCATTTTCAATGTTTTGACATTTTCCCTTTTTTAAAATGACATTTGATTTTAATCTTTCAGGACTGAAATATTACTTATCAAATCACTGCCCCAACAGAACCTATTCATTGCAAAGCTATATTTATGTCAAGTCTAACAAGTCCCAATTATAATAGCAACTATGCTCTTTAGCAACACTTACTATACTGCGACTCAAAGTCAGCACACACTTTGTAGGTAAAAATGTGACAGTTGTCTAAAAGCAATGAACTTATTAAGTATCAATGACTCAAATTTTAAAAGATGTACAAAATAAAAAATCCTTAACTGCCCTGAGACAAACAAAGTCATATATCAAAACCAATCCATCTGTGAACATCAGCTGTGTGTATGTGACTATGCTACAGTTTGGTCACTAAATGGAAACTAAATTTTGTATCTCATTTACTTTGGTAACACACAAAACAACACAATCTTATCTTTGAAACAGTATTAAGCATCAGAACACTCCAATTATTTAAATATATTAAACTACAATTAAATTTTTAAGAAACTGTCTTGTCATATCTAAAGATTTTGCATTGGACTGGCAAGTAGGGGAAGAAAATAAAAATTTGGAACACTAACAGATGTTATTTGCATTAAATAACATGCAGACAAAACCAAGAGGAAGATTTGAAAAGTCCTGCATAAATTTAAAAAGAAGCAAGATAAACCAAAAGGGAAAAACAACATGCAGAATACATTGTTTAGACTAACCATTCTCTCTAAGTTAGGTTACTCTAGAGACACTCTAATTTTTACATACACATTTATGTTTAAAGAATTGTCATACTTGGGATGTGCCAGAAGTTGATATAATGCATGCTTATTATCATCCAAGCTCATCATAGCTACTAAGAAACACTTGATTACTTCCCAGGCTTGCCTCCGGTAATACGGCTCTGTGTTAGCACTCTTCAAGCAGTCCAGAGCAGTTTCAATTGCCTACAGCCAAGAGGGGAAAAAAAAAAAAAAAAAAAAGATAGTAATAAACACAATTTCTTAATATTTATAATAAAGTGACTAATCAAGGGAACAGTATTTTTAACACATATTAAAAATCACTTAAAAAGCACATACAATTTGGACTGCTCAAATTAAGAAATACAAAGAATGCCTGACAGCAGTGGAATGATGATTAGCAACTCCTGAAACAACTTTTTGCATTTTTACCTGCAGTCTGGCAACTCAAAAAACAAAAAACAAACAAACAAAAAACTTAAACCAACAAACAAAAACACACAGAAGTGGGTTTAGATTCTGTTTCTTCATTATGAAATAAATGAATTAGAAATCTCTTTGTCTAACTGGAGGGATATCAAAACATATTCAGGTATGTGTGAGATCCCAAAGCCTACTTTTAAGCATGTAATTTCAATAGCATTGAATATTTATTAATTCATATCTGGAATTGATGGCAGACTTAGCACACATTTCATTATTTTTTTTTTTCTTTACAAGCAAACTTTCAAGGAAAAGCGAACAAGGTAATTTCTTCACACTGATGTCCTTACTTCTCAAAAAAGTCCTTACCTTTTCCATGGGGAGCTGAATAGATGCTTTACAATCTGAAAATTCTATTGTAATGCTGGGTCCTTGAATTTCTGTGACCACATACTGTAGTTTCTGTGATTCCTTTAACATTTTCCTATTACTTCCACCAAATTTACCAAGCACGCGATAAGCCACATGAGAAATGCTGTCTGCAGGATTGCGCAGTGTACGCCACAAAGCCTGTAAGTATTTTTAAATGTGACATGGTCAGAACAGCCTCACTTCACATTTTTTCAACTTATAATGTATAAAAATAATAAATAAAAATGAAGCCAAACATTTATTCTTTTATCTAGGTATTTGATACCTCCAGGGAAAAAAAAAACAACACTTATTTAGATGGAATAAAAACAATAAGTTCACAACAGTTAAACTGCAAAGAGATTGTCCTAAGCACAGTTATAGCTCAGACTAATATAATCAGATACAAAATCTTTGCAACACTGAAATGTAATTTTATATTTATTGTTAATATCAGATGGACAACATTATGAATTTAATTAAAAATAGAAAACTGAAAATACACCACCACGGGTCAAGTTAAATAACCTCAAAGAGCTAGTTTCAACATCTAAAAAGAAAACAAAGCAATGCAGGCTATACGCTAGCACTATTAGAGGAAATAGCCACATCTAAAATGTTGTTCCAAATTTCAGCCATGCCATCTTCACTGGATATGTAAGATTGTAGATAGTTGTCAATCATGATATGCTGAAAGCAATTTGTTCAGACTATTCTGTTTTCAAGAAATTAGCAATTTTAAAACATTTTCTGTACTAATTCATCTTAAACATAGCTATATTCTTCCTACTAAGACCCAGTTCTTAATTTTAACCTCTTAACAGTGGGTATAGAAGAAAAGATTAATTCACTTTTAAATTTTTCAGAAATTTCAGTTTAGCAGCATAACACCAAATGATGTTTTACACACTAATCAGGTAGGCATGGTTCTCACAACAGTTTTTTCAAGTTTTTATAACCAAAGTTTCATATAAAATTCTAATATTAAGTGAATCAACGACCTCTTGTGGTTTAACAGGAAACAACACATTTACCTGCATAAGCTCAGCTCGAACTGGTTGAATATGATCATACAGGAAGTCTGGCTGCAGGTTATCCACGCACAATTCAAGAGTTCTTAAGCCCTGGCTAACCAGGGTCTGAGATCCATTAAGAGCCGACACCAATGGATCCATCAGCATTGGCAGATAAGGGAGCAATGAGCTCAGACGAACTGGCACTGTGAGGCAGAGCTCTACAAACAAGTCCTTCATGTGTTGTTTATGAAGACCACTTTGCAACATATTAAGTCCTGAAAATCATTGATAAATTACACATTCTAAAGAAAATGACAGTCCACAGTTCATTGTTCAAAAATTGTTATTTCCTATACTTAGAATAATCTGGCATTTAGAATTTTGTAAAGTTCGTATCTTTAAGGAATGTATTTAGAAAATATATTCATAATTACAACTTCCATCTACAGATTTTATGCCTTGAATGTTTTTGTAGGTACATGCATATACAAAAAGAATATCTATGCATACACTTAAATTTAATACTCAATAAATGTTAAAATAAAGTAGCTTTTGAATACAGCATATGAAAATAAAAAAGGATTGTTGACCCAAACCTTAATTTTGTATCAATTTAAAAAATCTACATGGAGAAAATTGTTTTAAAAAATATCTGGACTCTTGAAAATGAACATGAAATGTGTATGGGTCATTCATTGTCCCACGCACACTAAACACATACCCTCAACTTATACACACACAGAGCAGGAAGATTTCACACACTCCACAAAGGTAGTTAGCAGCTCTACACTGCCATGCATTTTACACAATGAGTTATACATAACATACGTATTTGCTAACTACAATAAAATTTGCCCCTGCAAGTTTCTTAATTCTAAATCATGTACATTTACAATTCAACAGTGCTTTGTGTAACTTCAGAAGACAGAAGATATGCAAAGTAAATGCAAGGATTTCACTCTCCTGAAATTGCTCTGATTTAGGTTGCCCATAGGTTTAAGTAGTTCTGCACGTTTCCTTGGTCATCTCTAGTATCTCTGGACAATAGCACTTGTAAGCATATATGCTAATTTAATCACTGGTTCATATTTCCATTTTTTTTTTTTTGAAACTGACACTACTTGCATTTATATTTATCACGCACCGGCAGGTGTGCGCACATCCTCAACTCCAGGAGAGCCAGAGCTTCTCTGTAACATTCCTCCCTCAATATTGGTGATGGCCTGGAAACCACGCTTCTGCTACTATCCTTACATCTCATTCTTCATGCTAACAAAATTATCCATTGCAAAACATGAAATAAACAAACACCTAATAGTCCCAAAAGAGAAAGCAGAAAACAAGCAGCAGAAGTTGTGAAGCAGCCAGAACTATGGAGCCTGAAGCAGATGAGAGTAAATCTAAGATGTTTAATCAAGTGCTAGGCTCAAAGTCAGCAGCTACTTATGGGAGTTAGGGCTTTGTGTTTTTGATGTTTGTTTGCTTTTTTTAATTACGTAATATAACTTTATTACTAGTATTTGCATAAAAAGATAAGAAACTGGGCAGGGAAATAAAGGTATTGCTCTACCTTGCAGTAAGTTTGGTAACAGCGGCAAGAATTCTTGATATAACAGATCATGACTGCCTCCTCCAATAGATCTGAACAGTGCTCTGAGCAGCAGGAAATAGTTATAGGGCTCTTTGGCAGTCTGTGCAAGTTCCATAGAGCTGTTCACAATCTTGTGTAAATGTGGCTATAAAAAAAAAATAAAGCTTTAAGATTAATAAATCATCAATTTTATCATCATGGCAGTGTAGGAGTTTAGCATGAGACAAGATTTTCAAATCAAAAACCTTCAGTTATTCCAAGTAATGTGATACCACCCTAATTTTATAACCACTTGAGGAACTGTTAAAAAGTAAATCTGTTACTTGAGCAGCACCAAGAAACAATAGTATTCTTTAGTTAATTGAATTAACATTAATTTAGTTAATTAATGCTTTCACATTAGCCAAACAATCAAGTCTGTTTGCTACTCTAAGCACTAATTGTATTAAAATAAAAAAACTTCTACAAAACTGATGTAACAAAACAGATTTGCTCCAGAGAACCTAAGGATGGTAGCAGAATTGTCAGAATGACAACAGAAGACATTTCACAATATTAGTTTACTCCAGATCTAACTTCATCATTAATCCTTTAATGTTGTGAATGTTAAAAATTTACTTTAAAGACTAACCTTACAAGGAAAAAACAGTTACAGAACCAAAAAATTAAGACTCTGTGGCCTTTTAGAGCAGTGGACATTAACAGTTTGCAGCCAAGAATCATTAAAATTAGTTGCTAAACCCAAGAATTCTCCCAGATCAGGTACAAACAGTGACACAATTCTGGATTTTATTGAGATCTAGAAGTATTCTACATTGCTCTGCAAATGCTGCAAACAGCCTTCATCATTCAATTAAATTGTCTACCCAAGGCCCATATCATCAATCCTGATGAAACAAAAACATAACAAGCACGAAACTGTGAAGGTAGTAAATCACATTCTTTAAATTGGATCTCCAGCTTATAAAATTCAAATGACCTCAATTTTGATGACAAAAAAGAATGTAACCAAGATTATATGAATATTGCATATTAGTTATGAATATCACTTCACATTACTTTAATCATTCAAATAAATAAGGAAAATAGTTATATCTACTCTGTTCTACACAGAAAACAACTACTGAACTAATCCTGCTACAGCAAATCATTAAGAACAGAAACCATTATTATATAGTTATCTGTATCTGACATTGTGTTTATTTAAAGGTAGGGAGAAAAGAAATGGAGGGTCACGTTGTGAGAAGGAGCAGTGTTCTACTACTGCTGCGCAGTTTTTCTGTATATAAGCAGCTGTTACTTTTATGAAAAAGCACTCTCTTGCTTCAAGCTCAGAACAGTGTTTCTAAGCTCAATGAAAGAGATGATCCATTTTCAACATAGAAAATGGATTTTTAGAATAAACAAACATGTTGTTAATAGAAAAATAGAAATCCTCAATGCAAACTTTTCAAGACCACAAAAATATATTTTTAACTCGAGGTACATGGCATCACTGAATATGACAGAAATGCACAAGATTCACCAACACACAAAAAAGAAATACCAATCGAATCAAAAGCCTTAAGTTAATATGGAACAACAACAACAGATACACCTATCCTGACTGTTGAGTTATGAAGATTTATGACCACAAGCATGTTTCAGTTATTTAGACTCAGAATTAGCATATCACTTTAGTTTCAAATGTTCACATAAACTCTTATAAGTAAGGCAACGATGTTATTTGGTGTTTGAATAATGGTGCTACATTATTAATAGTGAATAGTGGTTCAAACATGAAAAGAGAACAAAAAGTTCCTTCAAACATCTGAAGAATGCAGTCAAAAAATATGTATTTTTTTTACTCCAAATGACTTTTACCTTAAGCATTTGTTCATTTTCAGCTGCAAATAGTGAAACTGAACCAAAAACTAACTTGAACAGCTTGAGATACAGATTGGAGAGTTCCACATTAGAGCCCATTTCTGGCAGTCGATCCAGAAGATACTCTACCAAAATCGTTGCAAAGAGTGCAGAGGTAGTAGGGTTTGCCAAGAAGGAATTGGCAACAATCTATAAAAAGGAACCACAAAGGAATTAATGTCGCTGTAATGAAAAGAACACAGAAAATTAAAACACTACCAATTTAAAACAAACAAAAAAAAGACCAACTTTTCCCCTTATCTTCACTGCTGTGCAAGCAATTCAGGTTATTCTCAATGGAAAATAACCATGTATATAATTTAAATATCCAAGTTAAAGCTTATATTTTAGATGTATACAATTGGAAGTGTGCTCTGCAAAATAGCAGAACAGAACATGAACACAACAACCTTTCAAACAGAACAGGAATTTCAAAATGTTCAATACCTTTCATGAATAAAAGTCTATTCATATCTTCCCTGCTTATCTGAAGTGCTCATATTTGTATTGCATCAGTTACTCCAGAAATTTTTGAAAATCCGTCTTTACAAAGCATTTTTAAACACTGTTTCAAATCAAATCCAGCCTGCTAATTTCAACATTAATAATTCATTTTCAGCCTTATGTACTTTAAGGAATGAGCTATTTTCTACAGGCTGGTTATTATCAATGGCTGGGAAAACAAACAAACAAAATACCTGAAGAGCATAGTTTTTTGAGATTCTCTCCACCATATATGGAACAGTAGTTTGAAAGATTTCTTTAAAAGTTAAAGGATTCATCATTGTGAAGACACCAGCAAAATGCTCCAGAACTTCCTTTTCCTCTTTCATTCTGACTGTCTGACAGTTGGCTACTCGAACATATGTCTGTCCATTTCCTGCTATTTGAACCTATGGCAATTTGGAAAATACATGTATTGGTTACAGAATTGGAGCAACTTTTTCCCCACCATTTTTAAAGTATCTTACAATTAAAATGGACATTATGCAAGATTCACATGCATGCCTTATACAATTAAAAATCACAAAAGCCAGCATTGACAATAAGACGAGTAAAATGGAGCGTGTTCAGCACAAACTTGAAAATTATGGAGTCAGGAGTGGAAAAAGACAACAGCAGGAGATTTCAGTGTATTTGTAAAGTTACTAAATTCTAAATTGTATACATTTACATTTCAGCAGTGCTTTGTATAACGTCAGAAGATGGACATATGCAAAGTGAATACTTCAACTGACAACTAAACTAAAAAAAAATATTTGAACACCAATAGATTTAATCTGCCACATAAAAGACAGATTTTTACAGCCTAACCTGCCAGCATAAAGACAAACAATGATAACTACTAAAAAAAACAATTTTCTTGCAAGTGATAAGTACTATGAAATTCGTAAGATTTCCCACTAAATGTAGTCCAGAAATTAAAGACTTCATGAAATATACTACACACAAAATTTCTATTTTACCTGACAAAGAAATCCCTGTTAAAAGATATAACACAGAGAAATTGTATAAAATGAAAGTGCCACATGGTCAGGTTACATACCTGATAAATATCTAAAGCTTGCATTGCATATTTTACTAGCTTTATATAAATTTGAGTCTCCTTAGGTTGCAATTGCTTATTGGGAATGAATTGTGCTTCTGAAAGAAGACAAAATACAACAGTAGTTACTTATTAAAAAATACAACGTGCTTTAATGCTAGACTTTTAATCATGGAATTGATTAAAAGATAAGTGTAATTAAATAGTATGAAGCTTTACCACCAGGAGCTTTGCATGATGTTATGCCCCACGTGATTGTCTTGACACCACAGACCAAGGTTTTTACTAAGCTCCGGCAGTCTGTGACCTGAAACGTCTGTTTGTCTTCTTTTTCTTTCTCCCCTTGTTTTTCGAACACAGGCACTGGTGCAGGGGCCACTGGAGTGGCCGGGGCAGGAGACGGAACAGGAACAGGTGCTGTGTTTGCTGCTGTTGGTACTCCAGGCAGGGCGGCTTCAGCAGCCCCCAGTTCAGACTGTGGCTTGCATTTTTTAAAAATTACAGAAAGCTGGTATCGTGCTATAGTGTGAAATTTCAGAACAAAAACCTAGGGGCACAAGGAGGAAAGGCCAATGGAAGAGCAGACAGGAGAGGGGGAAGAAAAAAAGAAAGTAAGTTTCTTCTTCACAGATTGTTCTATTTTAATAATACTAGTACTTCATGTCAACATAAACCAGTAAAATTTACAACTGTATTTCTGGAATCATTCAAATGACTGATTCAAATGACTGCAAACATTTTTAAGCATATCAAAAAAGAATGTTTTCTTTAAACAATTTCAAACAATAAAAAATTTGCTGAAAACTAAAAGCTGATCTCTCTACAGTTATACTTAATTTAAAATGAAAAGCAACTTGAATTTGTTTTTAAAAGTAAAACTTACTATTTCAGTCCATTGACTAGTAAGCATAAAAAGCTAGAATCTGTCTGTTAATAAGATGCCTAAAACTAAAATATAAACTGACAGTGCATGTAGCACGTCAGATTTAAAAGGCAACAATCAATCCAGCAGAACAGTGGTCCCCAACATTTTTGCCTCTTGGCTGGTACTAAACAAGGCTCATGTTGCAAAGGTTTCAGTTTAAAGTTTTCTGTGCCTTTTAAATAAAATAAATAAGCTGCGCTGGGGCAATGTTTAGTATTTCAAGGATAATATCAAATAATCTGGAGATGACTAAAATGACCTCCCTAGTGCATTCAGAATGATGACAGTCTGTGACACAGATGTGGCAAAGATGGAAGGGACGCACTAAACCCAGAATTTCCACATCTCCCTTTCCAAAAAAACAGCCATATGGTTTGGTCAGTCATCTTGAAATGTTAAGACCAATTTGATTTATATTTCAAATCATGCTCTCACATCCTGAAATAAGATTATTAAACAAGCATTTACACGAGAAGCGTTTAACTTCACAATTGAGGGCAAATTTAGGTTGTGACAGGAGAAATACTAGGCAACATTTTTCAATTAACAACTTGGCTACATCAAGCAGGTGGAGTTTCACTTGTACTACACCACGGTTGAGAGCTTTCAGGGCATGTCTGATGATTCTATTATTTTTTAAATTAAAAAAAAAAAAAAACCTGCTCCATATAAAGAGAATCCTTAAAACCATCAGTATGTCTTGAAAACATGGGGTTTTCACATCTTACAGATTGTACTGGTCTATGCCAAGAACCTGTGAGAAAGTTGTGTTTCAGGATTTCACTATCCAGAAAAGATAAAACAAACCATCCAAATAAAAAAATTTAAACCATAAGGCATAATAAATATCATCCTCAAATTATAAATTTAAGCAGGGAAAGAGAGATTACAACTAAAGCATAAAAAATAAGCAATTCCTATCAGCCTAGGCATTTAGATTCCCACTTTGAAACAAGTCACTCAATGAATAATCTGAGTTGGCAAGGCATCTCCACTGTACATAAGGCATTATCCCACTTGCATAGAATTTCAAAAAGTCTTTCTCTGAACTACAGAAAATAAAACAGGATGCAGACTGTTTCTGTATGTTCTCCTTTCTGAATGAGAAAGCAAAGTGCAATTGACAATATAAAATAACAGTATATTCAACTTATCAAAATACGAAACAAATCAATACCTCCAGCATTCTCATAAGAATGTCTCTACCATTTCCATTTTCCTGTTCACTTTTAGAACGGATACAGTCTACCAAATTTAGCAGAAGCTTGCAAGACATTGTCTGAATACTGCTAGGCAAGGACTCATCATCAATGTTCTTGGCAAATAACTGCACAGCAAGGGAGAGATCATTGAGTGGTAAATGCTGTCGGACATGATGCACCAGGTCTGCCAGTGTACTGTACGCAAGCGGTCTATCAGTAAAAACAAGAAATGAAGAAAACACTTTGAGGACAACTATAATTGTTACTCATTGGACTTAACCGATAATGACTGCCTGAAGCTACTTTCAAGATTCTAAATTAAACCTTTCTATTTTATATGCAAACACAGTTCACACAGCTTTTCTAAATACACAAGAAAATTACTGTATAACTCTACCAAAGATGCATTAATCCATTTCACAACACTAACATTAGAATTACTTCTCTCATCTTTATTCAACCAATGTTGAACATCCTCAGCACATATTTTCATCTACATACAGATCAGAACAAATTAGGATGCTTTAAACCACATATGAAGCAGAGCTGGCAAGCTCTTTCACAAATAATCCTTGATGACTCATTTCAAAAGTAGTTATGAAAAATTATAAATTCTGAAAATAATTTATTTTCAAATACTAGGTTTAAACATCTAATAGGGAGAGCACTCCTAAACCTAGTACATCATCAGTAAGGTACAGTTGGTTCTGAAGCAAAAGGAAGTAAGTCTTGCTAACCAAATTCAAGTATGGGTACCAGAAAAGCACCTAAACCCTAGTAGACCATTTAAGACAGAAAGTATGCCTTCTCCTTGTTTTTCTTTTTTTTTTTCCCTCCAATTGTAATGTGAACAAGTTTTAAGGTACTTATTGACAAAACAATTTAAGTCTCATTCAGATTTTATACTGAACACAACCTTAGGTAGCAGTTTCATGACATACTGGGAAGATACTGATACGGATTTACCATGACCATTGTTTCAGTTGCTTTCTGCAGTTCAAGTAATTTTCATTCTCCCTTTCATCTCATTTTGCCCTATGCTCATGCTGTGCTATTCAAGTGCTAAAAAACAACCATGCCTTACAGCAGCAGCAGACCATCCAATATTAGAAACTAATGAGGGAATGTAGAATAATTCAGGGATTTGAGTGACAAGCCAAGGGGTAATGGCTTTAAACTAAAAGAGGAGAGATTTAGATATTGGGAAAATATTCAGGTATTGGGAAAAAAATCTTTATGAGGGTGGTGAGGCACTGGAACAGGTTGCCCAGAGAAGCTGTGGATGCGATCCCTGGAAGTATTCAAGATCAGGTTGGATAGGGCTTTGGGCAACTTGATCTAGTGGGACTCGGCCCAGCCCATGGCACTGGGTGGTCTTTAATGTCCCTTCCAACCTACACCATTCTGTGATTCCATGCAAATGAGTTATGTAAATATTTCAAACTCCACATAGACATAGTACTAAGTATCAGTTAATTCTGAAAGAAAACAGCCCTGGCAGGCACTCAGGAAGATATTCCAACCTTTCTGTCATACCTCAGTGTCTCTCGGGCAGTATATCCAGAGCCAATCAGTATAGATTCATCAAAGAGCTTGTCCATGCATGGAATAAATTCTACAGTATTAAAAAAAAACAAGGAAAAAAAAAAAAAAAAGAAAATGAAGGCTATACATGATTGGAAAAAAAACAAATCAAAATACATTAGTTAAGCATTAATCCACTTATCTTAGATATTTAAACCAAGTCAGAAAGCTTCACTATAAAATTTATCCCTGGAGCTTACAAGAGAAAGCTTTATTTGCAAGCAAACTTTCAGTTAACCTCTGGTAACTCTACTGGCTCCTTGAGTTAATTTTACAGTATGCAATCAAAGCAACAGCACTAATACAATAAAAACAGTTACAGGTGGAAAAAGAAAAAAATGCTTCCGTTAATTTCAACTTTACAGAATTTTTTTAACGTAACTAAGAAGTTATTGCCAAGGATGAGTTTGGACAACACTGCCCAACACAACTTCGTTTTGTTGGGCATCCACCACATAAGGTCTATCCCAAATATGAGAAAGAATATATGCAACTTGGGATACAAGGAACAAAGGAGAGATAACAGTAACAAGTTCAAATGAAAAGCCAAGATCAAAGAAGCATTTTCTTTTTCTTTCTAAATACAGAACTCAAGAAATTAATTAGGAAAGTCTACCCTAAAGGCAGATTATAGCAATGCAAGGAAGGGTTGATTGCTCCCACCTTCGAAGAACGCAACAAGCTAAAATTTATTAACATACAAATAAAAATTCAAGGAGAAAGAGGGGCACCCAGCAACCTTTACTCATCAGATTTCCAAATGATATTCTAGATAAAAAAATCAGCATTTTCTGAGTGAAATTTGAAATGGCCTACAAATCATTGAGGTCCACTTAAATGAAAGATATAACATGGTAGCCTGTCTATGCTTTTACGAGAATGTTACATTCTGCAAAAATATAGGAGAAGAGAAAAGGAGAGCATCAGCATTGTTTGGGCTGCAGGAAAAGAGATCTGGAAGACTTAGAGTGGAAAGCACAAATAAGCAATGGGAATAAAGACAGACTTTAGATACAAAGACAATTCATTATTTTACAAGGCAACCACCACAGCACTCATGACATGAGATTAATTTCAGTTATAGCTGACAAGTAATACCGCAGAGGAAAGAGATGGATCAAAAAGTTGCTTGGCAAAAAGGATGAAAGAAAGAAAAAAAGCAAAAAGGCAAAACAGTCCAAAACAAATAGTAAGTAGTGTACCTCTTAAATACACAGAAATAATTGAAATCCTTCCAGTTTATAAATACATTATAAAAAAGAGTAGTACGTACGGCTCCTTAAGTCTGTTGTTAAAATGTGCTTAGCAGCAATCAGAAGCTCCTTCCGGAGGTGGGCTGTTTCTGCTGGACAATTGGAGAGTAACTGCAACATTCCTTTTACCATTTGCTGAGAGTATTTAGCCACTAATTCCTATTAAAAAATCATGAGAATACAATTATTATGGCATTCTACTTTAAAGCTCTGCTTTCCATTTGCAAAACAGTATTCAATTAAAATTCACTGACTTCTCTTTAGGAAGATTACTGATTAAAAAAATGCAGTAAATGCAGCATAATTTCCAAGCACAAATTCTATAAGTGCTTGAGGGGTGTACCACAACATTTTTACTTTGCATTCACTTGAGAATACTTCTGAAAGGACAGCCAAGTAAAGCCCTGTGATCCTACTTGCTACTCATTTGCTCTTCTCTCCAATCCCTGATGCACTGCAGCCATTCTAGTAGACTTCCCACCATACAGTAACTAGAGATCTGTTACAGTAAGAGTAATAACAAAAATATAGTGTACCTGGTAAATTCTTATGATGTAAGCCAAAAAAGACAATGTTTTAATTTGAGCAGCGATAAAATCAGCGTACAATTCCTTGTTATAAAGTTTATGTTGCCTGAAATAAAAATGAATGGTAGTTAACTATTCTTTTCCTCCTCTTTAATACCTTCCTCCAGAAAATTCACAGAAGTATCAAATTACATCATCTTAAACAGAGGTTTCTGCTTCATAAGGAAATAAATTCAGCATGGGTGAGCCCAACTCTGCCATTCAAATTCCCAACATTTTATGCTCTAAGTAGAAACGCACAGCCCTGAGGCAACCATACAATTTTCAACTCCCTACAGAAAACCAAGCTAACACATTGGCATCAAACAGTTGGCTCCCTTCCCCTCGCTGGGGCCATTTTTTCTCCAAGCAACATTCCCTCCCACAGACTTATTTGTCTCTTGAGTTCCAACCACATATTCAGATCATCTGGGAAGATAGGGAAAGACATAGGTATTACTCCTGCTGCACTTCTCAGCACCACTTGCTGCTCCTTAGAAATACCACTCTATGAAGCAGGTAGAACGGTGACCTGCAACATCACAAAGCTAGGCGTGGAAGCACAAAACTATATCACCAGTGGCTTCCTAAAGATAAGCAATTGCAAAGTTCTAGCTAACATGATCACCATTGCATACCATCTGTGGTAATACAGACTTTTGTCAGAAACTCTATTAAAAAAATCACTATCAATTAAGAAATCGGGATCTACTGCACTACTACATATATTTTCAGTGACATATGATGGAAATATTCAAATTTGCCAATTATTGCAACTACAGAAGTGTTATTGTAGGACAATTTTACATCAAATAATCATAGTGCATTTGATCTCAAAGGCAGCTAAGGCTAGAAGCAAAAAATAACATGTTTGAGACAAAAATATTTTGGGCAATCTTGAATGGCAGGTTAAGAAGTTTATTCCATATATCATCAAAATAATACTAAAATGCTTACCTGGCTTGAGCTGAAACTTGTATTATAATAGTGTTCATAATCAAGGGCACAAATTCAGCTACCACATTGTGAATGTTCAGTTTGTAGAGCTTTAAAAAAAAAGTATTAGAGAAATTTACAACTCACAATTGCATTCAACATATTTGAGAGCTAGTAAGAGAAAATGAAGTCTCAATGGATTATTATTACACCATATTTTAATCTTGAAAATAAGATAGTTATTTTTAGTAATATGCTACCCAGCAAATGTTAGATGAACAATTCAGTAGTAAAAAAGTATTTGTATGCAAAATACTGTACTATACTAACCTGATACATAAGAACAACAATAATAGGTAGCTCAGCCAAAACCTTTAGAGATAAAGATCCTCTGGGTATTATAGAATGCTGCAAAGAGAATACATGTTTTATGAACAACTTAATTATTAATTCAAAAAAGTGTTTTAAACATTTTTAAGGAACTGCTCATTTTAGTAACACTATTTAGAGATAAAATTTAAGGAGCACAAAGCCAGTTGGTATATACATTAAATAAAAATTCCTTTAATTATGGTCTCATAGCAAATAGCTGAAGAGTTTCAATTAGCTTCTGTAAATAAACCTTGATAAGAGAAATAAACAAACTAAAATCAAGCCTATTGCATTTACCTGCCCTCACAACTTGGGGTACTGCGATACAAACAATCTCATAGTTAAAATACAGTTAGAATACTCACTGTTCTTGTTTCACTGTCTTCTCTCTCTGGGTTCACTTTCACCACAATTGTTGTAATCATGCCAACCATTTCAGGAGGAGGCACAGTGTTCTCTGGAATCACCTGAGGATTCTCAAAATACCGATTCTACAAGCAACCAAAGAGCAGAAGAAAATATAATAATGCTAGTTATAGTCAAAAGGCCATTCATCTCATTAGAATTCTCATTAGAATTAATATTTGGGTTTCTTTAAGGGGCTATACATGCAGCCAACAGATGAGTATTTTCTTACATAAACGTACCTTCGTTTTCTCACTCTATTAATACTGTGCTACAAACAGGTTTTTCAATTCAAAGTCTAAATTTCTCCATTTTATGAAGTATTTAACTTATTAAACATTTTTCTTAAGACTACACTAACCGTATCACTAGACCCAAAAGTAATTATGTTCATATTTTTCCAGAGGTAAAATTCAGACAAAAATTAGTTTAATGACTATAGCAATGGCAATTTAGGAAATAAGCTCACCACTACTTTCGGAAGTTCCTTGTAAATCTGCTTCACAAAGTCCAAAAAATGATGGATCTGGGAAGGAAACATTTGGTTTACCATACTGACACAAATTCACATTTTGAATCTCTGCATTAGCAGTACAAAGACATAAAGTCTTTAGCCACTACTGGAGTGCACTTTTCACAATAGTAAAAGGGAATCTGAAAGCGTTCTCCAGGTCTTTATTCTGTTCCACCATTATTAATTTGAAATGCACTTGGAACAAAACTGATTTAACTATCACTTCAACATTGTTCCAGTACAGTATCAATAGGAATAACTGCTATAAAACAACTAAGTCTTCCTAGGAGAAATTGAAGGAGAGAAAGCAGCAGAAGAAAAATGCAAACTTTCCAATACTTCTCTACAAGTCACAGGAGCAACACAAGTATGGACAGAAAAGGAGAAAAAAGGCAGTTTTCCTTTTCCAGGCTTTTCCTTTCACCATCTTTCACAAACTAAAAGGGCACCAACTCTCTTCACTTCTGAGGATATTTTATTCTTTTTTGAGGTCCTCCTAAGTCTAACCATATTGCTCATAAACACCTGAAGCAAAAAGAACTAGGCTTTAACAGTTTGCATTTTTCTCAGGGGTGCTAGAACTGTGCAATCGTCTTCTAAGAATTACTGTAAGGTAATTTCCTTTTCCTAATATGATTACAAGAGGTCAGCCAATATAAAATGACAGCAGAAATAAATAAACCTACACACAATTCTGAAAAGAGCATGAGAGTAAGTTCTGTATCACATAAGATTTACAACTTACTTCTTGAGTGATTGCTGGTCTGAACTGTTTGTGCAATTCAATAATTATTCTTAGGCAAATCAATACATTTTCTTCATTCTCTGTCTGAAAAAAAAAAAAATGGAACTTTTAGTGAGTATACTGTTGCATTCTTTAACTACTCCAAGACAACTTCAAAACCCCATAAAAGCATACTTAGCTGTGCAACTTTTAAGTGCTCCGTTGATACAAATTTACATGAGCAAGATGCCTTTCACCTGATATAGCTTTACCTTGCATCCTCTAGGTATGGATATAAGTAAATTAAACTGATCCCTACCCCACAAAAAAAAAAAAGTTTCAAGCACTCTGTACTGTCAGACCTGACTACATGCCCCACAGACAGAAAAACGTGAAAGGGGCTATTTATGCACAGAGACACCTCCCCATTATTTGCTGTGGGCTTCAAATGACAATACTTTCAATTCCAAGCAAGAAGCAGAACAAAATCTCTAGAAAAAGATACTTGAATTTATATAAACTGAGCAAGAAAAGTGCTTCTGAATGAAATAGTGTCTGAAGTGCTAAAGAACAGTTCCCTGCATCAATAAGAGATAGGTAAGAATAAACAGAAAAAGAAAAAAAAGGAGCATTAAAAATGCTGTAGCTAGTAAGACATCACACTGGTGAAGCCTATACAGAATGCCTTTCCACTCTTGCTGCAGAAGCACAGCCAACATACCTATTTAAAAACCCACAATTTTTGGAGATGAAGAAAGAGGAATAAATTTCTAGAAAACTGGAACAGTTTTAAAAGAATATATGTATACACACACAAGTAAGAATAAATACCTCTAGAAATCTAAACATCACCGACAGTATATTTTTGGTATGAAGACGAAGGTGTTCATTTGTTGGTATTCTGTGAATTATTTCAAGCACTAACTTCCGGAGTTGCTGTAAAAAATAAAGATAAAAGCCCATTAAAACAACAATTCATTATCACATCCTTTTGACTTTAATACTTCAGTGTGCTTAAAAAGAAAAAAAGACATTTTACTTCACACAGACATACACTTACATACAAACCCATAATGCTTCCTATTATCCACATATATAAGTCAAATTTAACAAATTTACCACTGAAAATGCAAGCTGCCAGACTTTACGGTACTCAGTTATAAGTATTTAATGATAGATTCAACTATTGCCTTTCATTCCACAGTGAAGTCAATAATTTGTAACAACAGTTTTTCAGTGAGAAAGCCAATTCTATCGCATCTCTTTTTTCTCATTGCTCTTAGAAGCCTGTTTACAAAGTTTATAAGTAATTTATAAATTATTCAGAAATAGGACTTTTTCAATTTCACTTCTAATGACAGATCTGTTTTCAAGAATCAAGTGTCTACAGAGATCAGCTCATTATATTAATCACGCACTTCACTGAACAAGTAGTCTACTGCACACATTGCAAAAAGCTAACAGATGCTCTGCACAGTTTACCTGTGCTGGCTTCTCCTGCAGAAATTGAACTTCTCCATCTTGCAGAAAGGTGAGAAACCTGGGGATGATGTGTTCCAGGAATGTAGAATATTGAGGGGATGATGTCACATTCTAATCAAAAACAGAACAAAAACAGGAAGATGACAAAATGGGAATACTACATATTCACACTGTTATCAAGTTATATTCAAAGCCACTAGTAAACATTATCTGTGACTTTTTAACAGATTTAGGATTTAAGCCTCTGCTGTCCCACTAGAGTTAGCACTATTACTGAAGCTAACAGAAGCAAACACAGATTAATCTCTTCTCCAATCCCAACACCGTACCATGAGTTTCTCTATTTTAAGGCACCTCAATAGAAAAATAAGAATTGCATAACGTGCAGCTACTGTAAATGAAATAAAACCAACAGCCATGCTTATACAACAAGGACTCACACACACTCACATTTCATTACCCTAGGATTCCCAAGACTTCTCAGACACTGTTAAACTGAGATTTTACTCATTTCTGACAATGTGTACATGCACACACCATCCAAACTAAGCATTACGTTCCATTGTGAAAATGATCTTACGCTACTGTTTACTTGCTGGAAAGTCAGAAGAAATACTGGATGAACAAGCTTCCTCCATCTGCAATGCTGCCTGAAATCTAACTTGGACATCTTGAGGTTTATTTGCAAACTCATCTGCAGTTTACATATGTGCTGTAAGGCAACTCTGAAGTATCTAAGATACAGAAGCATGCTGATCTGTTTAATAAAGGTAGAGATAAGAACACAGCTTTCTTTTGAAAATCGGTACAGTTATTTCAGCGTTTTATTCACATCATCTTTTGTATAATGTAAACACTATACAAGACCTTCTGCTTTTATAGGTTTCCATTATTATTCGCTGCTTACTGTAAGATTTTAAAATGCGCAATCGTAAATTGTATCACACCAGGCGTTGTGAAAAGAAATTCTTGGTTTTTTTTCAACAGAAGTGTTTTCAAGAAAGCAGAAAGATATCCTAAGAATGGCACAAAAACATTTTAAATGCAAGACAGTATATTGTCAATAGCAGATCAGCCCTTATCTTCTCTTCACCTCAAAGGTCTTCCCAAGAAAGTCTGGCTGCATCTTTCCCTCCTTCCTCTCCCCTGTAGTCTCCCCAATTTTGACAGCACCCTCCTACCCTCCCCAGCTTTATGCCATAAGAACTTTCCTACTTTGGAGGAACAAGAAATAATGCAAGTCTTGCCACAAGCCAGTGAAGCGGTTCACAAACCATTCAAGGAAAAGCACAAACTCACAAAACCAGGTTATATTTCTGAAAACATCTTCCCAATACCTTCACTGAACATCAGAAAGAAGAAAAATAGCAGCATTCTTGACACCTCTGAATTTCTGCTCTTAACCATACAAGAAACTTAGAAGTCCCACTATTCTAATCAAGTTCAGAATTCTACTGCTGGCACAAAACAACAGCAGCAGCAAGGGGGGCTGATTCTGAAAGTTTTTTTTTTTTTTTCCTCCAGAACAGCCTGGAAAGACAGTGAATTCACTCTTCTTTCCCCGTTTGGGATCCAGAAGCTCTTTGAAGAAGTGGAGAAGTTTCCCTCAAACAAATAATTTCTGACAAACAAGGTTCAAAATTATCAGATGTTTCCATCCAGAAACTGGTTCAGAAGAGCAATACCCTGTTATCCCAGAGCAACACCCTTACAACTAGCCCAACAGTTTCCAGTGTCAAGCAGTTAACACTACGGTGAAGCATTTCAGTTTAAAAACCCACTTCAGGAAGTCTTCCCTACCCATCAATTCACATTCAGTTCTATCCCAGCTAGAAAGACATCCTGATTCATAACACAGCCAATAGGATTTGAACACTGTGACATTCAGCATAGAGCTAAGAAGTGAAAAATCCAATGTTGGTGGTTCCTCTTGCACTGTTAAGTATTTCCCAATAAACAGAAGAGCTGTTCAGCCTGGAGAACAGAAGGCTTTGGGGCGACCTCAGAGTGACTCTCCAACACCTGAAGGCAGTCCGCAGGAAAGCTGGGGAGGGGCTCTGTCAGGGATTGTAGTGACAGGACAAGGGGGAATAGCTTTAAACTAAAAAGGGTAGATTTAGATTAGATTTGAGGAAGAAATTCTTTACTCGGAAAGTGGTGAGGCACTAGAACGGGCTACCCAGAGAAGCTGTGGATGCTCCATCCCTGGAGGTGTTCAAGGCCAGACTGGATGGGCTTTGGGCAACTTGATCTGGTGGGAGGTGTCCCCGCCCATGGCAGCAGGTTGGAACCAGATGGTCATTAAGGTCCCTTCCAACCCAAACCATTCTTTGATTCCATGAACCGTACTTCGGCACAAGTCAATTCACCATCTTTTTATATAGGATCCCACTACAAAATCAAGCAAGTTCCAATAGAAGAAAGCTACTCTATTTTGAACATTATCAAAACAAGTATTGAACAAGTTCTTCCTTAACGAATACAAGAGCTAGGAGAATCAACTAAGCTTTCAGATTCTAAACACATCACTAAACTAAGCTGTTGAAAACTATTATTTTCCTCAGGCATCTAATTACATCAACCTGCCATCTATGAAACAAACACACAAAAAAATCCACAAGGATATTTTTAGTCACTTTAGTCAATGTTAAGCTCTGCTCAACCTGTGTGCATACAGAAGTGAAACTGTCACAGACATCTACTTATTCACTTATAAACACTAAGGATTAAGCCTTTTAATTTTATTTTTAGCTTCAATAACATAGTCACACTAGGTCTAATTGTATTCCACTACATTAACCTGAACAAAACAATTCACTGGATGGGAAATTCCATTGATAACTCATAAACAACTGAAATTCGCACAGCTTGGCACATCCAGCACGGGCATGATTTAACCTTGCATAAAGCTTACTTAAATAGATCTGAAGACATTACACAGCACTGGAATGGGTACTTCTGTGTTCTTATCGCAGATTGAGCAAGATCATGTCAAATAAAGCAGGCAAGGACAGGGTATATTATAGAAATAGCTTTTTTTTAAGCAGCAATGTAACTAAAATCCTAGATACAAGGAGAATTACAATTATTCTAAGATCTTGCATTTATTTGTTCTACAAAACAAGTTCTCCATAATTCAGGCAAGTAGTAACTAAGTATTCAATGAAAGTATAATTTTACTAACACATGGTTGATTTAACTTGTTTCTGGATGCTTTTCTGCTTCTCATCTGAACTTGTTGGTCTATCACCAAGCAAAAGATGTCACTAGAGTCACCTCCCCTCCAGATGCTGGACTCTGCATCTGATAAACCCCCCTTACTTCTATACTATGGAATTATTCAGAGGAGTCACAGAGGACCTTCTGCTTCGGGAAGATAAAATATACGTGCAAAATAAAAGAAGGAAGATTTCTGATCATACAACAGAACAGGAAAAAAAAAGTCACCTTTATTTAAATTGTTATTGAATAAAGATTATAGAATAAAAGCTCTCAAAATTCAAATGCTGTAGCTCTCCAATAAGCTGAATATTTGCTAAAATACAACTGTAACATACGCAACGTATAATACAAATCTTAAGTCTCAAGATACATGATTTTGTAACCATATAGCATCAGAAATCAAAGTCACATACTGACAAGAAGCACTAACATTCTGGAAGGGTTTTTTGTTTTTAATTACCTCAAAATTTTCGCTGACTTCTTGCATCATTTTCAATTTGGTTTCATCGGCTGAAAATGGAAATTCAGACAAAAAAGTTAAGCATAAGCTAAATAATGAAATAAAACACCATGTTTGTTGATGAAAGAAGCAGTCAGATCTTATCAGTTTAGCTATCACCACCAAATTATAAAGCATGCAACTCTCACAAACACCCCTCTCATACACCAGTCCATACATACAACTCAATCACTCTTTGGCTCAAGCAAATATTGCTCATCATGTTGCTTCTTCAAAAATCAAAGTTTTAACAAAACTTAAACAGAATTCAGCACGCTTTTATCAATTGCGTAAACCATTCCATGGTGCTTATAAAACAAACTACCAAAGAACTGTAACTTACAATAGAAAAAGTATCTTACGTGTATTGACATCTGTGAGAGCAGCCACAAACTGAAGGTATTTTTTCATCAAAGTGGTTTGGTCCACCACTGTAGGCCCTTGGGCTGAAACAAATGCCATCTTGGAGGAGGAGGGAGCAGCTTACAGAACATAAAATCAAGATCAACACACCTACAAATACATATATTTGTTAGTTTACATGGCTGTTTAATAGCAGCTATTGTGTTACCTAAACCCCTTCTTTTGACGCGTCAAAGTGTACGCATCTTTTTCCAAAAGCCCCAGCAGACATCTCTTCAGGTTTGTAGACGCAATGCCTACCATTTACAGCACTTGAGATCACAGGAGGGTACTTTTGAGGAGCCAAGGTTACTTGGTTCTTGGCATCTGCTCAAACAGCAATGCATCTTGCTGTTCTTGAGAGCAGCAGCAGACCCCTGGGTGCTCCCAGCACACCTGTCACCTCACCTCCTGACCCGGCCACATCCCAAACCCGCAGCCACCCTTGGGACGCACCGCAGCAGGACTCGCTTCCAGAGGCGCCAAAAGTTGCCCCGCCATCTCCAGCTGCCTTTCTCGCTGGTGAGGGAACCTGAAAGCAAATTTCACTTGAGTATGGCCGGACACGCCGCTGCCCACCTCAGCATCCCCTGGCAGCTCCCCTACCAACCCCACGGCAGCCGAGCCGCCTCCGCGGCACCTCAGGGCGCCTCCATCCCCTCCACCGCCCCCTGGAGCCCCCCCTTCACCTTCCCCGCCTCAGGGCCGGCCGCCCCATCCCCACCACGGGCACCCTACGAAGGGGGATGCCCGCAAGGCCGCATTGCCCCGGCCTCAAACCCTCAGGGCTCCCACCCGAGGCCTCCGAGCGCGGTGCTGCCGGGGATCCGGCCCCTTCCTCCTCCTCCTCCCCGCGGTGCTCGGGGCCCGCCCCACCGGCCGCGCCGCTCCGGGGCTCGCCTCCCGCCGCTCCCCTCCAACCCCCCGCCGGCCCCGGGGCCCCGCCGCGGCCCTGCCACCCCCGGCGCTCCTCACCCCGTCCCCGGCCGCCTCCTTTGTTGCTGCCGGAGGCCGGCGGCAGAGCACGGGCGCAGCGGAAGCTCGGGGCCCAGTTCCGGCCGCCTCCTCCCGCTGCCCGCCTCCCTCGCAGCCTCCCCCGGCCTGGGGCGGAGCGGGGAGGCCCCGCAGGGAGGCCGGGCCTCCGAGCCCGACCCCCCAGCCTGAGGGGGGGCGAGATGTCGCTGCCCCTCGGCCGTCAGGGCGAAGAGCTGCCCCCCGGGGGGCTGAGGGGGCTCTGGCGGTGAAGCAGCCTAGAGAGCGCAGAGTCACATTAAAAAATTTGAGCCAGGTGTCTGTCAGAGCTTCGGAGGCTCTCCTGGATCTCTCCTGCGGCTCTGAGGAGCGATTTACCGTTAATTATTAATTAATCTCCTCTCAGCCCTTAAGCTAAACACACGCTCTTCCCCCCTCCCAGCCCACCTCCTTCACAGACGGGGTGCGTTTGATGCCTCCCACCCCTGCTCGTTAACATCCCGCCCCGCCGCAGGAACTGCCCCCGGTGAAGGCCGCGGGGGGAGCGGACAGACGGACAGACAGACAGACAGACGGAGGTGCCGCAGTACCGTCGGCAGCCTCGGCCCCGCAGCGCGGCGAGCCCCCGGCCACCTCCACCCCGAGCATGCTGCGGCTGAGCGGCCCCATCCTGCTGGTGCTGGGGGTGGCGGTGCTGGGCCGTGCCGTCCCGGCAGCAGGTAAGGGGCCGCCACCGAGAGGAACCGGGAGGGGTTTGGGGGCGTGAGGCTGTGCGGACGGCGGCAGCGACCGGCAGGGGATGGATGGCGCCTCCTCAGGCGCTGCCACCCTGGTACTTGTGGAGAGGCTGGGGTAGCCCGGGCTGAGGGGGCTGAGGGGTCCGCTGCCCGAGCTAAAAGCTCCGAAATGATTTCTGCTTCTCGCGCTGGCAGCCGAGCAGCCCCCTACCAGAGAGGGAAAGGTAGAAGGAAGCCCAGCTGAGGACGAGGTGATGCCGCGCTGCGCCGGTGGCTGGCTGGGTGACCTTGGGTTAGCTGCTTAATCTCCGGCTGCTGCAGTTACTGGGCGTCAGGGTGGCCCTGGCTGGTGAAGCACCGTGATAGCAACCTCCAAGGAGAAATGCCAGATAAGCATGAGGCCGCTGTCTTTTTTTTTTTTTTTTTTTTTTTTTCCCAAGTATTGTTGAAATGAAGGGGAAGGTAGCCTGAATCTTCAAGATACCTGAAATGCCTCAGCACTGGATTTCATCAAATCACATGTGTTTCTCTATGAATTCAAAAAACCCTGAACTCAGGGCTGTTCCTTGTATTATGAGGAACTTCCCATTTGGACACTAATGTTAAAATTACTTTCCACAGTTCTTTTCCAGATTTGTCCAGCACCTGTGATCTGTGGAATGAAATGAGGATGCTAATGGGATGCTTTAGGTTTCTTTTCATACCACCCCAACCTGACTGGTGCAGGAAAGGCAATGCAGAGGTTAGCTGACCTCTGCCTAAAAAAAAGAAAAAAATAACAAAAAATGCATTACAGGCAATGGGTGAATAAGTGCAACTAATGAAGCTTGAAGATTCAGTCCCCTGTGTGCAATCTGGTAGCTGCTGAAGGTGAGGGATAGGAACCCCAGCCCCAAAGCTGCACTGCTCTGCCCAGCATTGCCCTCTTGCTCACCACAATAGAGGCAGAGCAGGGGAGCAGGGTGGGAACAGGGGCAAACCACCACATCCTGTCCCCAGCTCAGCCCAAACTCACAGCTTGCAGTGTTCTGTTTTGCTTTAACACATGCAGGTCCTTTAATCTTGTTGCACTGCTACTTTTTAACCCACAGAAGTACAAAAATGCTTTCTCAGTGCTGAAACCAGGGGATAGGTGTGAAAACTGAATGTATCCTTTCCACAACGCCAAAGTTCACCTGCCTCTGCCCGCTGCAGTAGCTGTAAGAGCTGCAGTAGCTTGTGTAACACAGCAGGGATGGTGAGGGTGAGCGATCCAGTGCAGCGGGTGGGTCAGTATCACAGGTCCTGTGCCTTGCTGCTTCCAGTCTGGGAAATGGATAAGTGAGAAAACTTATTTTTTAGCACTTACAGCTTTCAATACTCAAGTTTTGTTTACGTTGGGATTTTTGGCCCTTTCCCAGATGGGGAAATAAGTGGTGGATCACAGAGAAGCAACTGGTCCCGAGGTTTTTCCATTAGTTAGAAGTAAGGTGGGGGGAGACCTGTGGGTCAATACAGCAGACAGAAGGAAACTGTGGGATGAAATCTTATCTGGGTTTGAAAGTTCATGTTTTTCAAAGTTTTGCTGAGTGAGAGATTTCTTAAGGCTGTCTGGTAACTTTTGTTTTCCGTAGCCACAGAGGACTCTTCTGTGTCCTCACCTTTGACTTCCTTACTCTGCTCCTCACTAACATTGCAGAAATCAAAAAGATGTAAAAGGGATATTATTGAAAAGTTCTTCTTTCACCTTCACTTGCATTTGTGCTTGTAACAGGGTGAGTTGCGTTTAATTAGAAATTAATTGGAACAACCAAGATTAGAGCTGAGCCTGACCTTCTTTCAATAACTGGAAGTTCAGTGACTGCATTGTTACGATCATTACTGCACCTTCAGCAAGAGCCCAGCTCTGCCCATAAAAAAACTCATCAAAATTTTGGTCTAATCCGAGGTTCCTTTCTGCTATTGACGCTTTCAGGACCCATTCTAAAAGTTTGTTTAACATTTGAATGCATATATACATGCAACTGTTTCTGTTCCAGGTTGTTGAATGCCCCCCAAAAAAGATGGTAAAGTCTTAGAATAATGCTGCTGTAAGTCACGTACCTACAGCTGCCTAATTAAAACGTGTATTGCATGTTATTTATTTATTTACAACAAGTTTTGTTTTGTTTTTCCCTCCTCATTTCCACAGAGGAGTATGACCTGGAAATAACCAACAATGGTCCCATCACAACAGGAGCTCAAGCCACTGTTTACGCTACTCTAAGGATTAAGAACAACAGCCTTGCATCAAGCTTGTATCACTTTAACTGGATTTATGCTCCTCTGATTCTGATAGAGAAATCCGAGCGGCAGTTGAACTCAGTGATTAATGTGACTGGTGAATTTCCTGGGACTTTTCCTGTGTCTGTCTGGGTCACTCATAGAAACTGTTGGTTATGTCGGCCAGTTGCTAGGAATGTCACTGTGCTTCAGATCACAGGTAAAAGAGCTTTACAACTTCCACATCTTCAGGGATTCGGTACACATCAGCATTGCTGCTGCCTTTGTTAGCATCAAAAAAAGCAAAGCCAGATGTAAATGTGGCTTCTTCCAACAGGGTTTGATTTGTGTGGCCCTTTAGTGAAAGGTAGTTTTGAACAGCCTCTTTACTGACTGGGCCTTGCTGTTGTCTACCTACATCCAGGCACCAAGTGTGATCCTGCCTGTGTTTTCCTGCTTCTAATATGTAGGGAAACCAAGCTAGAAACAAGATGCTTCAGTAGCTGCAGTTCACACATCAGCATTGTTCAGTGATGTCCAGACTTCCAAAACAAAACTTCCTACATTTTCTCTCAAAGTTCCGACTCAATCATATTGAAAGTGGATGTGAAGCCATGGCTGCATTTCCAAATACCGTAATGTGCAATTTGAGCATGTTGGGAATATTCATAACCATAAAATGTTGATTTCTTTTTTGTGTGATTTTGACAAATCAACCAATGGTGCACCATGGTTAGCCTAATCTCTGATGCAGAGATTGACGTGAAATATCATCTGAATGCTTCCTACCACCCCTTGATTCAGGGACTAGCAACCATGTACCTTCAACCACATGTCCTACTGCTCTACTTAGACCTTCCAAAATAGACCCAGCTGAAGATAAGGACATGTGAGGACAAAAGAGCTAACCATAGGGCACAGCTGAAGTTTTGGGGAATAGCTGTTGAGATTTTCCTTTGAGAAACACTAGCCTTAATGGATTAATGGATAAGCCTTTTAAATAGGATACATGGCATCGTTTCTTGCTTCAGAATTGCTGTCTTGCTGAACATTTACTTATTCCTTTCCCTCTTTACACTTACATTGTCATGCCTTAAGCAAAAGGGATAGAAGCTTTTTATAGCTATGGAAGGTAAGATCCCATTATACCTCGAATACCTACCCTGCCTACCCTGAACAAAAGTACCCACAAATGCCCAAGGAGGTGGCCAATAACTTATATAAATTACAACTCCAGTGAGTTCTGCATTATTAGCCCTATTCTTATTTGCATGTCAACTGGAGAACAGTTAACCAGTTTTAATTAATTTTTAACAGGGTAAGAGTCTGTTACTGGTAATTAATATCCCATTAGCTTTATAATGATCTGATTAAGTATATCATCATGATACCTCTTTATTCATAGGTTAGAAAGGGTTTGGTTTTGTTTTTTAATCAACTTTTGCTAGTCCTGGGAAACAAACATAGGCATAGGGTATCTGGCAGATGTGAAAATCTAAATTTTATCCTTTCTATATTTACAATGTGTAGCGCATCTGTTATTCACAGTAATAAAAATTTAATTCCTGGGGAAGTAACAAAAACTTTATGAACAAACAAAACCAATGAAGGATACATGTACACAAAATAAACATGAAAGAAGTGCATACACAAAACAGTTTGATTCTGAATTCCTTTTTCTAAACACTTGACGTTAATCCCAGTTCTTTTAAAATCAATAGTAAACATTGTTATTGATCTCAATCAATCCAGGATTCTTCCTCTCAGTCCTGTTAGAAACTTCACATTGACCCCTTGTATAACCTTGATAAAGTCAGTTATCTCCCAGCATTGCTAGCACATGGAACCAGACTGACTAATGCATTCAAAATACACTTACTTGTATGGACTGGGGCACAGAAAAACCTATGCAATGTATTTCAAATACCATTTTAACACTCACATAGAGCGTACTATGAAAATGTTATAGACTGTTGTTCTTTCTCTACCTTATTTTTCTACAGAATTTATCACAGGGAATCTTACCATTGCGCAGATAGAAGACAGTAGATTTATCAGGTATGGTTCTAGCTCCTCCACGGGTGCTGTGACCCGGATTTCTTTCTGTCTTCATGACCCAAGTGACTACTTCAAGTCAGCATCATTTGTCTACAACTGGGATTTTGGAGATGGGTAGGTGTGGTTATTTTGTTTGCTTTAATGACTATTCAAGATGCCTCTGATTCAGCTGCTTGTCTAGAGAGAAATCCTGATTAAATCGTAGGACAAAGCATGTGCCTTTACCCATTGGTGCACCCTTAAGCCACCCTGCAGTAGGGAGGAAGAAGAATGTTCAGTTGTTTTCCTTCTTTTGAGTACAAATGTATGACCAATGCAAACAAGTGTATGCAAATAAAAATGTAAGATTTAGTTTTTAAATACTACATTTTTTCTTATTTTCTTTCTTATTTTTTAAAATCTTTATCTTTTTAGTGTTTCAGTTAGCTTTCATCTTTCACTGGCTATTTGTATTCCATTTTGTGAATTCCTGTAGCACTATCCTTAACGTCATTCATTAGGAGTGTATAAATACACTCTGGGTCTGATACTGATTGTAGTTTTATTGGTTTTACACCAATGCAATGCCACAGGTGTTAATCCTCATAAAGGGGAATTAATCCATGATCATAAAGGAGAATTAGAATCACAGCTGAATGTAGTATTGGCTATTAAAGAAAATAATTTAACACTTACCGCATTTAAACTTTAAATCAGAAATGTGCAAGTACTTGATAAAAACCAATTTTGATTCTATATCTTTTCACACTGTACGCAGAGTTTATCAGATTACCAAGGAACCCTTTGTCTACTGCAACTACTCCACCATGGGGAATCGCACAGTACATCTGAAAGTCATAGCTGAATGGGAGCAAATTGGAAGCATCATACATGAAAAAGAAACCATGCAGAAAACTGGTGATTTTACCACTGCTCTGGAGCTGTTGGGTAACAATAAAACATTTTATTCAAAATGGGATTTACTGTATATGTAATGATACGATCTAGGTGGTGGGCTTGTAATGTGATACAACTTGGGCATTGTTTTTCAGTGTGAAGAGTTTTAATTGTGATATAGACTTTGTGCTGTTCTAGTTCACAAAAAGTATAAAATCTGTTTCTTTTTAATTTATCAAAAGTTTCACTGTCTTCTGTTAGTGTCTTGCATACAGCTAGAACTTAAAATAATTTGTTTATAGTAATTTATGGAGGATTTATTTAATTTATGCTGACTATCCCTAAAAAGTAAATTAGCTAAAATGGGCACTAGGAAAGTTTCATTAATTTGATCAGCTTCAGGAGTAAATGAACTCATATTAAAAAAAAAAAAATAAAGGATTAATGAAGTAGTTGATTATATCCTTAAAAAAAATAAAGTATCACAAAACATTCAGAAAACTTACAACTCTACTGACAGGTTTCTTTTTTGGGTGTGATGGAGGTATTATTATTTGTGTGCATGATGCAGCTAAAATCTGCATAGTCTATTAAATCAAACCATCTGTGGAAATCCAGTGAATTTCAAGTTTACATGTCAAGTGTGATATGCTTTCTTTCTTCCTCTCAGATGCTGTTAAAAGCATTAATGTCGTGGGCTCCAGAGAGACTCATGTAATGGAAAACTTGAGTTTATCTCTTCATATCAATGGCACGTAAGTAACAAACACTTATTTCCCCAGAACACATTATCTAAGTGTTTTTTTTTTCCTCTGCTGTTTCCTTAAAAGTCAGTTGCACCCCACAGAACTTCTTTGAAGAAAATACTGTTGAATATTGCTTTTTCTTGACTTAAAGCACTGTGAACTCTAAGAGCCTGACAGAGCCCATAGCTTTACAGAGAAGTAGAATGTTAAAATGTACACCTCCTCAGCAAATCCTCATAGGTAAATGAGGATCTTTACATCGTTGTAAACAGAATGTTAAAAGAGAATGAAACAGAGAATGATAGTGGGAAAAAATGACATTTTAAAATTCCCTTTTGAATTTACTCCTTGACCAATTTCCTCATCACTAAAGTAAACTGTATTCAGAGTCCTGTTGAATAGTAGTTTTTGGCATGTGGGAGTGATGGGTTTGGGAAATAAGTTTGGCAAAGTAAAGGTTGCCACAAGATGAATTAGACAGAGAGGCTCAAAGCAGTGAGGGAAGTTTTTTTAAACAAACAAACAACAAAACTTATCCTGTATAAGGAAAAGAGAAATGTCACAGTGTGAATGTGATGCAGTGGGAAAAGGCCAACTTGTGGAACTAATCATTTACTTCTGTAGGAAGGCAGGAGAGCCATAAGCACCCTGATTCTAGCAGGAGCTCTCTCAAGCTGCAATATTTAGAACGTGAGGGAGTTTTTCATATAGCAGAAGTATTTCAAATACCATTGAAGCACTCAGGAAAGCTCCTTTGGGGGGAAAAAAAAAAAGGGCATGATTGCAGAAGTCACTTATTCTCCAGAAGAGTGACCCTTATTTGTTCTGCTTTAGGGAGCTCTTTGCCCTAATGGTGGATCTTCAAAAACAAACCAAAAAAGTGCAGGGCTGTTAGGAGGGACATAGGACAGAGGGAGCAGCACCAGTGCAGTCATTTGTCACAGAAATAAATAGTATTGATACACAAAGCAGCACAGTTTGCATTCAGAAAGTGAACTGCACGCTGATGGGACTGGAAACTGGAGATGACATGCAAATAAATATGAACAACTAAAAACCATTACAGGCAAACCTGAGATCCCTAAAAGTAGGCTTGGCTCTAGGATGGGCAATGCTTGCCAGACCTAACCTCTAGCTGTGAGGTGGGACTGCTGTGATAGGAGTTGGTGACTGAAAACCAGTAACAAAGGTTTGAGAGATGTGATCAGAAACAAAGCTAGAAAATGAGCTAAACACAGAAATATGCTGCTTTCTTTAGCAGAGAATATCCTGAGCAGATAAGGAACAAAATGCTAATGGGGTAAATAAAAGCTCTGTTGTCAGAATCAAAGTCCATAGTGTGTAAGAAGAGTCCAGGCAGAATCAGTTGGAGCAAGGATGTGAAAATGTAAATAAATGGCATCAGCTAGACACAATGAGAAGACATACAGCCATAAAGTGGATTGCACCTAGATCATTTGATAGCAACTAAAATGCTTTTTGTTATTGTAAGGGAATAGTGTGGTCCTTGTAAGATTGCTTTTGTCTATATTAGAGCAGGATCGTGGTTTTTTCTACACAGTGGCCTGCCTATGACCCACACAGGTATCTAGCTCTCAGCTGAAAGCTTGTTGTTCGTAGAAGTATCACAAAGACCTTTTCAATTGACAAATGCTATGAACCAAGCAGTTATGTTGTTAATTACTTCTCTATTTGTAGTTAGTGTAACAACTTTGAAAATAATGAAGTTAATCTATTTTATCCAAGTGATTCATCGGCTCCTAACTGGAAATTTTGCAGCTTTTAATTTCTTTTTATGTCATTTCAGCCCACCGCTGTCGTTATGCTGGCTTATAAAGTCTGAGTGTATTCCACTGGAAGGTGAAAAATGCCATCTGGTGGTGATTGATGGCTCCTGCTACAATCTCAGCCATACCTTCAGCGATGCTGGGCAGTACTGCCTCAGCGTCCGAGTGGAGAATGGCGTGACGATGCTGCAGACCTACCATGAAATAAAAGTGTGGCCAACAGGTGAGCTGCAGCAAGTCTGAGCAGCAAAGATTCCCAATTTGCTGGGAATCTGACAGTCTCTAATGTATCAGAGATTAACTGGCCTGCAGATGAGGTTTCTGGAAACTAGTATGGGTCCCCAAAAGCATTGGAAACATGAAGAGAAAGGAAACCCTATAATGTGAAGCTCTGAGCTTCTTATATCCTGCTGAACCCTTAGTCTCAAGAGCATCCTGAAGCTAACGAGTTCCCTGGGAAGACTGAGTTACTTAAATTACATATTTTTCAGTTTAAATAGTCTTGCTCTTGTACTTAGGGTACCTGGGAAAACATGCATCTGTACCACTGCTTTAATTAAGCAGTTTCAATTCTTCTTTTAGTATTTTGTTGTTGTTAAGGATAGATTTTTCTACATCTCCATTTCATTCCATGTTTCTGTTCCCCCAGCCAGCAGTCCCTGCTTGCTTCTCCATGCCTGCTTGCACTCCTCTGGGGTCCCTGAGTCAGCTGAGAAAGTGGTTAGGTAGCCAAATAAAGAAGACCCGAAAAGGTGGCAGCTGGACTGTGATAATGTAACAGTTAAACCATCCTACCATGGGCCGGTGCTTCTGTACATACAGGGCAGCTAACGCCAGAAGGCACTGGTGTGCACTCAGGGCTAGGAGGCAAAAATCCCCTTTGCTGGAGGCTGCTAGCTGCTGTGAAAATGATGCTGATCAAGGTTCCTTCCTATCCACTTGGGGTATCACAGAGGTTCAGACACCCTTGATGGTTAGGGCTAACATATCTAGCTCAGGTGTTTGATTTTTTTTAGGCTGTTTAAACAAAAAGAAAGCAGGGAAAAATAAAAAGAATGACCCTTACAATCCTGTATTACTAATTCTGTGACTTCAGAAAGACCTGTAGTGAGCTAGGCTGAAAAATCTGTTCCCTGATGCACCCGCGCCCTTTGTTCTAAGAACATGAAAAGTTCTTCTAAAACATCTTTCTCTTCTCACTGTTACCTCTTCTCAGTGTATTGTATCACTCCAGGAATGTCCCCTTGTGCTCTTTCCCAGGGATCCAGCCAGCTTTCTTTGTCCTGCTCTGCATCGCTCTGGTTTCAGTGATGGTAGGACTGGTGCTGTACATGACCTTTCGAAGTAACACACAACAGAAAGACCTCGTGGAGGTACCTGGTTACTCTTACTTAGAGCTGAGATAGTAATTAGATACCTCTCAGCCATGCCCCTTCTTTCATCCCCAAGCAAACGGAGCAGGGAGGGAGCATTTCCCTTGTATCTGTCTGACATGGCAAATATTTTAAGCAACAGGCATGCTTCTGTCTTGGGGACAAATAAAAACATAATTCAAGCTACCAGGGCTGTTATGGGTAGTTAATGATCCCCGGCACCTGACTGCACTAAAGTATGCCTTCCAGAGGATCTATTGAGTGGTTACATGGAAGAAAGCAGAGAGGGGATAATAAGAAAGGCTGGGTACGTTACCTTAAAGTGGCACTAAATGGGGACCCAACATTAGTGTGTGACCATCTCCCCAGTGCCCTTCCATCTCCCTGGTGTAGCTTGTTACATTATCATATTTATAGTAAACATGAGCTCTTAAAATAAAGATAGCTTTCCCAGCCCTTTGGAAAATACATTTTACATTATGTGACAGTATGCGTGATACACCTCTAGGGGGACTGCTGCGAGCCATGTGTCCCGCTGGTGTAAGGCAGAAATCTATTTAAAGTTGGTTGCTGAATGAAACTGTTTGAGGACCAGGTACTATTTCTGGCCCAAACTATTCTTGCTTGTCTTAGTTGAGCAGGTAAGACTGGAATTAAAAGTGCTCTCTTCAATGTTCCTTTTCCAGGTAGCTGACTTTGACTTTTCTCCGCTGTCTGATAAAAACCTGTCTTCTCATTCAGAGCCAGGCTGTGGCCAAATATGTTGCAGATCATGTTTTCTTCAGTCATCTCAAGAAGCTGCCAGGGAGAGTCATGAACTTCTACTTTCCTTTTACAAGCCAATCAAAATGTACACAGTGTGAAGAACACAATTGCACTTTGGTTGCACTAACTCCAAGTTTAACTTTCTCACTTACGGTGAGTTACAAGCCCAGTGCTGCATGAATGATTTGTTTTTGCCAATGTGATGAGGTTAACCACTTTGCTAAGTCCAGCACTTGAGTGTTTAATTGTGTGATCCAAAAAAGAAAGAGCCTGAAACATAGTAAAAATAGCTTTGTATTTTTAAATTATACAGGTGTATACATTTACAGCTGTAAAAGCATTTTATTGTTATGAAAAAATATTTTATGTGCAGGTTTGCTAAACTCACTACCTCTTATAATTTCTCTGTTCCTTTTGCTGTCTATTTCAAGGAAGAGAATTCTTAAAACAAACATACCTCTCTTTCTTATACCATAAAAATATTACTGGAAATGCAAGTTATCCAAAAGGCTGCTGAATACACATTTGTTCTAAAAGGGAACTGACTTGTCCAGGCTGGGAAAGGGTTTAGCCTAGGTGCTTCCAATGAAGCAGGCTATCTAATTATGTTGTGTTTTTTTCTTCCATCTTAAAGGAGTCCTTTTTTAAGTTAACGAGATGCTGTGGGACTGCAGTGGCTGCTGACCTGCTCATGGAGAGCTAGTTGCTCACAGGGCTCCTGGGGGATGGCAGCACCTCCTGTGAAAGCCTCCCCATCTCCAGCACTTCCGTGCAGTAGTGCACCACTCCAATCTGTTTAAGTAGTATTTTTTTTCAGAACATTCATTCTTCTTCCTTACATTTCTATCCAGTTAGTCACCAAAGCTCCACTTTCAAAAATGCAATAACCAGTAGCTCAAAGCTGCTCAGGAAAACAAAGTCAATTTATAGTCAACGTTCAAGGCTGTATAAACTTCTGATAAAGACTATCTTCCATCAGCTTCCTCCTCAGCCAGCTTTTGCCTCCTGCTATGAGGTATTTCAGAGCACCCTGGAGGCTTTCACGCAGAACTGCATTTGGGGCCATTTCTTTTCTTAAACATGACACATTTTCCCCACCTCTGAGTTAAAGCCTCTGGGTATTGTGGCCTTTGGGGTTTTTCATATATGTCATAATTTCTCAGGTGCACTGAATGGGAGGGGATTTACCATTAGATTTCAGGATTCTTATTTCACGTGTCCAGCTTCTACATTTCCTTAGAGAAGGCCAGAGTCTCAGTTCGTCTGTGAATAGAATTATATAACCTCTGAAGGGCTTTGCTAATTAATACATGCAAAATGGATTAAGATTATCTAAAATAAGTTATCCAGTAAATCCAAGTTTTTTTTCAAAAAAAATGTTCTTTCCAGGGCAGAGCTCGTTTTGGCTTTGGTTTTATAAGAGAAGATGTATTTATAAGTGAACTTGTTGATTTGAGTGGTGTCCTTTGTGTTCCTTCTCAGTGCCCCAGTGTCAAGCTCTTATCTTCAGTCATATTCAGTCACTGTTAAGAATGTGCCTCTCCTTAGGCTAGCAAAGAAGCTATTGTTCTCGGGAGCTTCAGTTTTATTGCTTATTCCTGAGATACCAGCCACCTGAGCCACTGCCAAAGGTACATGACTTGTTCCGGGACATCAGTATCTTTTGTAAATGACTACATAGTCATTGGACACTGGAAATACCAGATTTCCAATATGAAAAACACAACTCGGAGTGACAGTGGCCCTAGACAGACTGCAAAGTGACTCTCTGCACTAGTTTGGGCTTTTTTTTTTTTAATTAAGTTTATAACAGATGTGTGACCCTTCCTGGGATAATACACCTGGAAAACAACCCCTTGGCATGATAAAGAATCTATAAAAAGTCCTTCCTTCTCCATATTTCACTCCCAGAAAGGCACTAAAGATGAGACAGCAAAGACTGCCAGTTGTAGGTACCTGAAATGGAGGTAACTTTGGATGGAGGATGAGGATTCCCAAAGGTACACTCTCTGCCCAATTTACCATTCATACCTAACTTATTCAAAGGGTCTCATGTGATGCTAGGCTACATGCATCACTTTTTCTTTTTTTTTTTTTCTTTTTTTTTTTTTCTCTGTGCTCTCCCCATTATGTCTCAGTTATGGCTGGTTGTGCCAGGCCTCCCATCATCCCACCCCCAACCCCAGTCAAAAAACAACAGAGGTGAGTTAGTGATGTGGCAGGTAAAATACAGGCCTAAGAAAATACTCAATTTCTTATTGAGGAAAACAGAGCAAATGCCCTTCAGAAGAACATAGGTTTCCTAAAATGACCAAAGGATGGCAAAGGAGTCAAACTATGCAGAAGAGCGGAAAAGATAAAGGGCTGCAAGGCAGAAAGTCAACACTATCAAATAGCAGAAGATATTACTGAAGAGCAGACAGAAAAGAATAGAGGTTAGAAAGAAAGACACCTCTTGCAAAAAAAAAGAAACAGTGGAAAAAGTACACTTAAAAGGGCATGTCAAGAAGCAAATTAGCCAAGAAAATTTAAACAACCTTAACAAATTGAGGTATAAGAAATATTCTCATGAACATGTTCCTGAATCTAAAGTTAAACTGTTTCCTGCACAAAAGACTGATCTGTGGGTTCAATAAATGCCTCTGAAACTGAAGACAAAAGGTAATTGAGCAGTTCAGGATATAGCAAGGAGATTAGTGGAACGTAACGAGGATCAGCAGGAGGATTCATTTTGTTAACCTTAGAAATCAATGACCTGGAAGAAGGAATGTTCAGCAAAACGATGAAACTCACTGATACAAAATGAGAGTCCAGTGAGTACAAAGCCAAGGAGCAATTAAATTCAGGTGATAAGCAAGCGTGGAAGCAGATAAGAAGTTTATGCAACTGAGAATTATTTTCAAGGAAATGCATCTGAGGACAAAAATGTCCCAGAAGGGCATAGTATGAATATGCTTGATAAAAGTGAAAAAATAAAAATAAAAAAATGCTGTACTTCTCTGATTTGTTTTATAAACACTGGTGCAGTAGATGTGGGGCCAAATTAGCCCTTCATCTTAACAGCAGAGCATAAGGTTCAGTGGCCAACCAGGTCAAGGCTGAAATCTGTCTTCTGGAAGGCAGATTATGCAGCCCAAGCCATGGCAACATTTTGAATTCACAAGACCTCTATAGCATTTGCTGGATGCTGTAGGAACAGCATTTCAGCAAGAGGAGGGTGAAAAAAAATCATATTTAAATGCTCAGCATTATTATTAGATAATCAGCCAGCACTTCACCTTGATTTTGGAGAGCCAGTGCCAGTTTCCGTGGAAACTGAAGTGCTATCCTGCAGCTGTCACAAAACCGTTCAAGCCTGCAGACCTCAACTCTGACAGCTCACTAAGCACTACAAACGGGGATTTTTACATTGAAGACACCAACATGGGGAACACAGAAGCTCCAGAAACTTATTTCTGAGCTGGGTATGCTCATTGCCAGCGTGTGCAATTCCTACGGAAGCGTGCACAAGCAGAGCAGTTGCAATATATAGTTTTTTTGGGGTAGAAAATGCCATAGTTGCACAACTGACAACTCCAAGAGCAAATTATGCTGGACCACCAGCAAAAAGCTTCTGTGGTCTCAGGGCTACCCCAGCCAAATGCATTTACTCGCAGCGGTCCTGGGAGGCAAGGAAGTGACATTACCACCGTTTACAGGAGGCCAAAGGGAGCTGTACAGAGATACAGAGCTTGCTGTACAGTGCCAAGCAAGGCAGCTGTAGACGCCTGCCTAAAATGCATGATTAAAAAGCTGCAGATCCACAGAGCCCACCTTCCCAGCCCTGCTTCTTGTGCAGCCTGAGGGCGCGCTGCGCAGCAGGGGGCTCCCCACGCACAGCAATCCTGCTCCGCCAGGGCAGCGGGAGCTGCTGCCGGAGGCTCCCAGTGATGATTTTTATGAGCTCCTCGCTGGTGCATGTAAGCTGAATGCACAACCAGGTTCGATAAAACAACTCGAGTTGTTCTCAATACAAATACCGCAGGTTTGGGTGCCACCCCGAGCAGCTATGCGAAATGATTCGGTGTCGGCCCCTAGGCAAACTCTTGCCCCACACGGGGTGAGCTCTGTGGCTCTGGCTGGAAGCAGGTGGACGGATGGATTGAGCAAGCTATGCAGGCGGTAACACTCCTGGGAGAGGGCTTTCTGTAGCTTACTCAATGCACTTGGCAAGACAACACCCCGCTTTGCGGGACCCAACGTCAATGTCTGAGTCCCCCACTGCATGACATTGGTGGGGCTAGGCCCATCCCTGATGGAAAACAATACAGTTTTCCATGAAGGAGAGTAACTGTGAAGTGTCAGTCCATAAGGACTTACCTTAAATTAAGGAAAATGAAGAAGAAAGCAGCCCAGAGTGGAACACAGAAGCACTGTGTGCACAGAGCAGACACAAATAGCTCCTGAAAGCACCTGGAGCCCCTCTTGCTTGCTGGGGAAGGTCTCAGAACCGGGAAGCAGAAGCAGCAGCAAACAGGCATGTTATGGTTCAACAGCTCCATGAGCTCAGGCCTTCCTGGTAACACAAATGAGGACTCTGTCAGTTAAAGTCCCTTTTCAGCTACAGTTTAGGTACAAAATGAGAACTGACAACAGCAACAAAATCTCTCTTATTGGATCAATAGCACATGTTTAACAGCAAAATGAAGTTATAGAGCTTTTTGATTGTCTTTTTAGCTCCCTATCCTTAATCTATTCTTGTTTCATTATATACAAATGATTTACCGTAATATTTTGAATTAAATCAAAAGGAAAATAAATCCAAAAATCCAAACACATTGCCTAATTAAATAGCAATATGCTTACTTTCGTTCAATCTTGATAAATCACAGTCTTCCCTTACTAATTAACTTCTAGTTTAATGCATTTCTCTCACCACCCCAAGCTACCTAACAAAACACTCAGCTTATAAAAACAAGCTAATATTGAAACCGGGCGTGTTTGATTCTTCTTCAGCACAGCGCCCCAGCACTTACGTGCAGATGTAGAAGCAGGCTCCTGGGGCAGGTGGAAAGGCCAGCAGGAAAGGCCAGCAGCTGAGCCTCAGTGAACCCCCCAAATGGGGTGAGCACCCAGGTCTGGGGAGCTGGTGTTCAACGCAAAAAGCATTTCCTAGGCAATATTGAATTCTCCTAGGCAATACTGAATTTCTTCCACATGCAAGAAACTCACTTGCAATCACACTTGTGATGAATCCAGCGTGTTTGCACAGGTCACGGCAGACAAGGAGGGCTCTGCCTTAGGATGGAGGGTGCAGCAGGTTCCCCAAAGCCTGAGGAGGATTAGGATGGAGGGCACAGAGGGTTCCCCACTGCCCGGGGAGGGTGCCTCATGCAGTGCTGCTGCGGTCATAAGGGCAGGGCTGTGCTCCTCTGCTCCTCAGCAGCACCCGGGCAGCTCCTGGGAGGCTCTGTATCTGCACAGTGAAGTGTCTTACCGCATTTAAAGTAAGGCATTTTTGTTACTAAATAATTTATGCATTTGTGGAGTTGATCAAGGTTATAATAGAGTAAATCTGAGTGGAAAATGAAAGGGAAAATAGGAGAGCTGTCGGCTACAACAGTATTAGAAACTGAGTGTCAGCCCCTGAGCTGCCAGGGAAAGACTTGAGTTTTTGTTCCAGCTTGAGTTTCAAGTCTAAATTATTCCAGGTAGCTCCACCTGTGATATTTTGAGTTCCTTCTTGTGATTTTTTTTATCCTTAACAGCAGTAGAATAGTGTTGCTGAACCCTGTCAAACAACTGCAAGATTTCACTTGTGGATAAAATTATTCATACTCAGTAACACAAGTGTTTCATATCACAGGTCCACCCCCACAGAAGGAGTGAGGCATCCATTTTCCATCCACGTCTCATCACAGATAGGAGTTGCTTTCTGAAGTATCCTTGAGATCGATCCAGGCCACACAGCTTGGATCGGGAGGGGAAACTTTCAGAGGCAAGTGGCTTTGCAAATAGCTATTATTTTATTCTGCTTTTATTCTCTTCTCTCTGTTCTGTTCTTTCCTTTCTTTGGGCTTGGTGATAAGTAGTGGGGAAAAGCTTGTAGACAGGAAGGCAGCGTGTAATTAAAGGTAAAGAATTCCATTTAGTTCTGTAGGAGTGACATCCTTTTGCATAAGGCAGTCTGTGAGAAATCAGGTAAGCAGCACATACATTTTTGATGAACAGGAGGACCCTCACCTATTACTGACGAGGTACAGAAAGAAAAGACAGGACTCTCAGTAGGGAAATACCATCCATTAAATGCCTCCCTGGGGATCAAATGGCACTTACAATTGAGAGAGAGTAACTGCCTCCTACATTTCAATCAGTGCCAGCAGGATGCCTATTTGTAAAGATTTGTGCTGCCTGCATTCTGTTAGTGTAAGATGCCACGTAAATATTTTCTGACCTTTACAGTAGATGTTACCTTTTTTGTTTTCCATAGACCCGTGGCCTGATTTTACTTTTTCAAACTGATGATCCTGCTAGAGAATGAGAACAAGAGCAACCCCCTAAGTATGCACAGACCTGCTGAAATCGAAGGACCTGCTGAACATGTGTTTTCAGAGTTTTCTGATCAGGGCTTGAAATACGTCAACCTTTACGACAAGACTGCTGTGGTTGTTTCTGTAAAATCGTACCTGCCTTGCACTAAATACCTAGCACCAAAGATCAAAAGGCTTTTGAAATATGGCCCCTTAAAAAAAAGGGGGGGGGGGAATGAGAACTTGAAATTCTTTCATTTCCAAACTGATTAATCAAAGGCAGCTCTTTGATCCAGTACAGCAAAGTTCTCTGTTCCAAAACAACAAGCACGGTAATAGACAGCAATTACGGCTCTGTGTGTATAGTCCTTGAGGCACACACAGGGTGCTCATGGGTGTCACCACCTGGGCTGCCCAGACTCCAAGCACATCTACTTTTCATTATCATACCACCTGAAAGCTCAACAGCTCCATCCTATGCACTAACGGAGGGGTCCATTTGGCCTTCCCAGATCTTGCAGTAACCTTTCCATTAGCTCACCCTGTGGTCTGACGTATACATACATGTATTTGTTCAATATCCCCTGCCATTCAAATGAGAAACGCACAGCAATTCCTTCCCGTGGCGGATTTTACATAAATCCTGGGGAAAAAAAAAAAAATGTAGTCACAAATAGCAGAGATTAGACAGCAATGTCAAGGTCTGAGAGGAGAGATTACACGTCCTGTATTAGCAGGTGTTTGTGGCCACTGATAGTCCTGTGATTTAAAGAGCCCTTCTCTGTTCAGGAGTTTCCCACATCGTTACAGGACAAGCAAACAAGCAAATAACCAGCAATGGAGCCAGCCCTGTCCCGGGGAGATTCATCCAGGTCAGACGGAGCTGCGCAAATCCCCCCGTGCCCATTCCAGCAGCAGGCGCAGTTCAGAGACAGGCAAACTGAAAGCACCCTCCAGGTGTCCAACCTCAGCAGGATGTCAAACACAAGGATGCTGAGCAGCTGCACCAAAACAGCAACCTTTCACCCATTATATATGTCATGTTCTGAGCAAGAGCAATGAATTGTTGATGGGTTTGGGAGGGTTGCAGTGGCACAAGGCAAGTGACAGGTGAATGGTTATTGGCATGTATGGTTATCAGCAACCAGCACTCTGCTGGTGTTCACCACGCAGACAGAACGCCAGCAGGCAAATCCTATGAAAACCAACAATTGCAGGGGAACAACTGCCAGGGAAGGAGAAACAACTCCAAAACAAACTTTTTAATTAAAGAAGAAAAAGGCAGCAGCAAAATCAGGATGGTACAAAGGGACTTTCTGTCCAGAAGGAGGCATAAGCTTCCTTCAGGGAAATTTCAAAGTGAAGCAAAAACCATAAAAAAGTAGGAGGCAATTCCATACTTTGGGATTTTTCTCAGTAACATTTGGGCTTTTGTAGAACATACTCCTGAGAGCCAAGGAGAAGGACAAGGGTAATCAAGGCCTGGGTACAACAACACAGCGAGCTTTCAGAAAAGGTGTGTACCATTCCCTGGCAGTGACACACAGCAAGCTCACCATCCTCCTAATGAGAGGCAGCTACCGCACAGAGATGGGTGTGAATTCATGGCTCATTACCCCCTCTGCACTCACCTTTCAGGTGGTGCTCTTCCACGCTAGGTGTCCTCAGCCTCAGGGCTGCCCTCTGCCCTCTCCAGCCATGCACTCCCCAGTGCTTGTCCCTGCCCCTGCTCTGGCCCTGTCGAGCAGCCCACAGGAGCGGTTCCTAATTCCCATTCACCAAATCCCCAGCCCACTTGGTCAGTTTGCGCTAACCTCACTGCTGCTGCCTGAGCTAAAGGTGTACGTGCTCATGCAAACCCCCGTAAGAGAGGGCAGCAGCCTCTGGCAGAGAAGCGCTGAGACACATCTGGATCAACAGCATCTGCTGGTGGCTCAGCTGGGCCTGCAGAAGGGCAGCCGTCCGGGGCCTCATCGCGCTCCCGCGTAAAGCGAGCTGCTTCATGCGAAGGCATTCAGGGCGTTAGCTCATGTGCTGTCCTTTCACACCCTGATTTACTTGCTATCAAGTGTTTACAGGAGCTTTGAGCCAAGCTTTCTGTTTTCTTGCCCTTTCCCTAAAGCTGTGCCCTCGCTCAGTAACACAGGCAGTGGAACATCTCCTGGGTACCAGGAGCATGCAGAGCCCCTTGCAGACCCCAGGTGTGGAGCTGTGCTCTGATGTTTCCTACAGTAATGCAGCGCAGTGCCCGACATTCAGCTGAGAAATTTGAAAGAAAACAAGAACAGTTACTTGATGCAAAGGCCACAGAGCATTCAGACATCACCACAAATCCCATTCAGCAGCACCAAACACAAGCAGTCAGAGCATCTTTGTTTCAAAGAGACACTGCGCAGCACGTGGGCCATGGGTTGGACGGGCCACTGAGTCCCCTCCGAGGCGAGCAGGACCCACCAGGTCATAGGGCCCAGTCGTGAGATGAGATGAAACATGTCGTCAGAAAATCAGACTTTAAAGCACTTTGTTATTAGCACTAAAAGCCGTAGATTATGCAATGAGTGTATTTAACAGACTGCTTCAAGAAGAGACATACAAAATCATTGTTTGGAGATGTTACCCTGGAAGTTGCTATTTCTCATACAACATCCCAAATTTTGATGCATACTGGGGCGCATTCTTCATGCTGTATAATTTTTAAAACAGATGGGGCCTGTTTAGTTCCAAAGCTCTCGAGTATTTCAATTTCTAAATACAAATCTGGAAAATTTCCACCTAATTTATGTCTCAAAGTTAGCATGATTTCACAGCAGCTGGATCTGTTTCCCTAACTCACAGGCTCCATGAGCACAGCCTGTATCTACAAACACCCATCTAGGTCCAAGAGGGACAGAGACCCACGGAATGCAAATGTTTTCACCAGTGTGCATGTGAACATGATCACTACCTGATTTTACTTGAGGATTTAGGCAGGCTATGCCATTAAAGAGTCACGTTTACTTCTTTACCTGTTCTGCACGTGCCACACTCTTCTGGAAAACCATTGTAGAAATTTTTGAGAGCTGACTTTCACATTTTAAGTACGAGCATTTTTCATATTTGTTTCACGTTGTAACAAAGTGCCTTAGTACCATCTGTTGAATTACTCACATGGAGCCATAAAAACATTCTCAAATAATCTAATATGCCTTTTATTTGCTGGTGAATGCCACTATTTGAAATATTTCTAATTCAGATTTGACACAGCTACCAATCATGCTCGACCCGGAGGGTAAATAAGTATTTCCTTTTTACAGTGATGTGCAGCATTACAACTTTTAAAATAAATAAATGCAATGTGTGTGTTAGAAGCCCAGCACTGAATCTTACAAGCCATGAAGCTCTGGAGCATGACATTGCACTGTTCGGAGGTGTGAGAGCCTGCAGTGCCACGGTCACATCTTAAATGTGCTGCACTTTTTAGCCTAGAAATTCCGGAATATATGTGGCTATGTATTTTTTTAAACGGCTTCATTTCTCCCGAAACAGAGGAAAGATTGTTAAGAGGTTTTATGGCGGCACAAAGGGAATCATGTTGGCTCTGAGAGGAAACAACACAGCAATCCAAAAGCCTTCAAGAGCACATCAAAGATCCAGCAAGCTGCACTGAGACCGCTCCTCAGCTCCACAGCTTCCTCCACACGTTCAAGGGGGACGAGCTCCAGTGCACCGCAGGAGCCAGAGGCACCATGAAGGCTGGGAGGAAAACAGTCCTTGCACCTCAAAAGCTTAAACAAATCCTGTTGGTCTGCAAACCTGCAAAATGCTCTAAAAGCTAAAGCATTCATAGTTATTATCCATCATTCTCCTTTATCTAACACCTGAGTACAGCACCTAATGCCACCCCAACTGCCACAGCCCAAACGAGCACTGACACCCAGGGTCCTGTAGGAACAATCCTCGCTCTGCTTCTGGAAGTTGCCCTGCTGGATTCCTGCTTATCGAGATGGCTTTTATTAAGAAAGTAACCCAGGGCTGCATTGCTGCCAGAATTTCACCCACCTTTAATCCACCTTTACTGGTTTTGCTCCTTGTTGAGACTTTTCTAGCAGCTCTGTTACAAATAAAGGTTGCCAGAACATTGCCTTAGCTGCATCTTTTCAGGCATTTGGTAGCACTGGAGATCTGCCAGGCCAAGTAGCACAGACACTCTTAGATCACGAAGCTCTGCAGATGTACGGTAACAGCACACACCGAATCTGCATTTTGAGCTTTCTACACGTGCCGTACAGGGTCTCCATTACAGCAGTCACCTTAGGCCCCCCCGTCTCAGCCGCTGGTAACGCAGCGATGTTACTGCCTCAGAAACCCATAGGAGGTTTGTGATAGATCCAGACACTGCAGACGGAAATGGGAGCTGAGTAAAGCACTTCAATTCAGGAATTACCTAATTCTGAGAATTACCTCATAATTTCACAGAGGAAACTCCTGTGTAGACAGCCCTTAGTCATCATTGTTTTAAGGCCAAGTGGGGGATTTTCATACACTTCCTCCTCTCTCCTCATGTGTACTTCCCTTCAAAGCCCAAACCAGACTACATTCACAGATCTGACACAGCACTGTAGCCACACAATTTCTAAACAGTTTTGTGTGGTTCAGACAAAATTAGTTTTTTTCAAAGCTGACACTGATGCCAAAGGAATAAAAAGAGGGGAGGCTGGTGGTCAGTGAGGTAAGGCAGAGGCGGCAAAGAAGACAAAGCTGCACCTTGAAAAGCAAACTGATGGACTGGGGCTGGGCCACAGAAAGGAGCCTCATCGTCCTCAGAGGCACACGCACCAACAAGCAGCAGCAGTCCCAGCCCTGCGGCAAAATACTGTGATGAGCTGCATCATCACGGTACTGCTGATGCCATGGACTCCCTTTTATGCCAGATTTCCACTAGCACACCTAACATCCAGTTTGAAAAAATGTATCTATATGTTCTGTAAGAGTGTCCTGGACAGGTTGCCAGCTCTAGTAGTGAGGGATGTGTTCCAGAAATCCAGAGTTGCTAGGCTCTGCATGGCTCGCCGTATCAAAAATTAAATAAAATGCTATTTTTCTTAAGAATAGACATTTCACAGTGAAATCTTGTCTGTTACGGAAAACTGTCATCTCTCCTAGGGGTTCTGCCTTGTGGACCTGGCAGACTAGGTCCCATCACGCAGGGATATGCGCACTACCTCCAAGTGGTGGGGAGGGAGCTGGCTACATGCTCTCCAAGAAGAAGGACCTGCCCGTTTGCCAGCCCGTGTGAAAGGGCTGAGCCCTGCAGCTCTGTGGATAAAAGGACCCACCTAGGCTATTTCAGCTAGAAGAGAAATCTCAGCAGCTCAAACACAGAAGCATGTTTTGCCTGTGTGTTAGGACGTTGGCAGCGGGCTGTTCTGCGCTGGCCTGCGTTACGCTAAATGGGGTATTTCACGAGTGAGATGGCCATAGAATAAATATGGACAGGTTGCAAAGTGCTCCTCCAATTGTTCTCCAGAGGCTTCCTTCACTCCACACCTTGCACCAGACAAGCATTCCCATTCTCTGAAACCAGTCCCCACGGTGCTCCTGCCACCCCAAATCTCTGCAGGTACACCAGTAACTTCTGGTGTTAAGCATGAAATGACACCAGTTTTGTGTGCCTTTGCAGTTCCATCCTCCAGTGGGAATGTAGGAAGTTGAAATACTGCCGAGAAGAGTGTCCTGGCAGGGGTTTCAGCACAGGCTTGAGGACTCATAACATTCAAAGGGATGAGAGAAGCTTCAGAGAAGTGTCTGAACTTCAGGCTACTCTTCTGAACTGCACTCGGGCACCAGCCTCCAAGGACTTCACCCAGCATTTTTAGAACCTTATTAACTAGAGCTTGAGGGAAATAGCTATAGATTTTATTCAGCAGGGACATTCTGCCGTGTGGAGCAATGCTCTCTGCATTCATTTCCTTTTCTGCAGTGTTTCAGTATTGCACATTATTTAGCCATCAGATCTGAACACAAATAATTGTACAATAAAAAACAGTGACTCAACAGGTTATTGCCACAATAACTCCTACATCTCCACTGCGTATGGATTTAGCTGGGTTGCTCACCCCACTCAGGCAGGTGTAGGCAGCCCCATTCCTAGGCACCATTCATCAGCCCCTAGCCAGCAGCGCGCCTCACTCAGCACGTTATTGAGACCATAGGGCATATCCCAAACTGCATGGGGGAGAGGAGAGCAGAGCTCTGCTTGTTCCTATTAGCAAACCCTTCTTCATTTTTACCTAACGTTGCTTCTCTCATTCTTTAATTTGCAATTGAAAAATGCAGAGATGATTCAGTGAAGGTAGAGCAAGCAGAGTAACCTCCAGTCTGGCCCACTCTGCACTGCAGTGTTTTGTCCTTCAGTGCCCTCTCCTTGACTTTGTATCCCACAGCCAGAGGGAAGGGGCATCACGTCCTAGCCTTACCAATTTCTGACCGAATTGTGAGAAATGAGGAAAGGGAGAAGGAAACCACGGAATCATTGATATGAACACTCACACTGCACCTGCAGATTTGCTGTAATACACACAGCAGATCACAGACCCTGACCTCCGAGAAGAGATTGCAGCTCAGTGAACTTTGGAAGCACAGAGCCTGGCAGTCCCCACAGGTTCGTGCAGTGTGATGGAAAATCCCATCTTCAAACATTACAGCTTCAGCCAGTTGCAGCAAGCTGGGAAGGGCTGCACTAGGACGGAACCCAACAGTTGTTCAGCAAAGTACGCTCACCTACCTCTCCTCTTCTGTTATTGTATCAAAGTCTCTGCAGTTCACATTGCAAAGAAGGAACAAAACCCAAACAGCAAGCGGAGGAGGTGCCTGCATGGAGAACAAGCCCACACCGGGCAGCAACTCTCCCTTACCCCCTGGACATCCCCCAGAGTCCCAGGGAATGACACAGCCCTAAAAGGGAGCAGGGCTGACAGCACCACACACAGAGACATGGCTGAAATCCCTCTACACATCCCATTCTGCTCGTTTGACGTCCCTTACAGGAACTCCCTCCAGCTCGCTGCCACAGCAGCCGCTCGCCCTGTCACGTTTTGTCGGGCTCTGGAGCAGGCTGTCCTTTCATCTCTGAGGGTTTTTTTAAGCTAAGCTCTAGCACATCATGGGGAACATCTCTGAAATCCTCCCTGATTCCCACTGGAAACGGTGCCAAGCGAAAGAATCATTTCCCACGGACACATTGGGATGGCTCAGCTCCATCCCACTCACAATGTCACCTAGAAAGAAAACAAGTGACCAAGGCAGCTCTGGCAGCTTTCTGAAGTTCATTTAACCACAGTGTGGCCATTTCAGCCCAATTTCTGTGCCAAAGACAGGCAGGAGAGGTTGGTGATTTCGGCTTTGGGTGGGAGCCCCCTGGGACAGGCAATTAGCGGTGCCCCCTGCCGCGGGCACAGCGCTGCCAGGACACGCCGGCCCTGGCACTGAAGCCGGTCCTCCCCTCGCCAGCCACCTCCGATTTTCATTCTGCAGCAGCACTGGAAAGAAATGCTCAGCTACAGAAGGAAGCCTCTTCTCATTATCTGTGTGGCCTTTTTGATGAATTATGAAGAGCTCACGCTGCTTGCTAAGCATGTTACAGATGCCAGGCCACAGGCAGAATTTTATTTTATTTTTGTTGTATTTTTGTTGTGAAATAATTATTTTCCAGAGGTTTGCAGTAAATCACAGAATGAACTTTGTGCAAGATGGAGACTGGGTGCTCCCGCCAGCTTGGAAACGCTTGTGCAATGCTCATGCCAAGCATGTGCTCGGGATTTTCACTTTAGGGAACGCGTGATTGTTCCATCACACCTACACGGCACCAGCATCAAATCTTTAATTCTTTCACAATCTTTAGTTCCTGGTCAGAGCATCCCTGTGAGACAAGACATTTAGTGAACCCATTTTTTCAAAGAGAAACTTTAAGATTTGTATGGATCACAATGAGATTTAAGTACTTAAATAGAAAGTGGAAACCTAAATCCCACTGAGATGAACCAGAGATAAGCCCCAGAATAGGACTGAAATGCTCTAATACTTCGCTAAATTTCTGCCTAAGTGGTTTGCCCAAGGTCACAAAGGACATTTGGAAAAAACAGCTCCAAACCCCACAGCTTGCTCAATAATTCCTCTCTCTGTGGACCTGCGGGATGGCAAATTGGCAATTTCGCAAGGTCATTTGGGAAAACAAGACACACCCATTGTGTCAGCTAACCCCGCTGGGCAGCGGGTAGCTCTGCCTGGACACAACACATCAATGCAGTCATTCTGCTTCCCACCTTGTTCCGAGGCAGGCTGGAAGCCTCAGCACAGGGCTGCATTGTGCCCAGCTGACGTCACCTCGAGCAGGGCAGAGGCTTGAGCCAAAATCCGCCGAGTTCCACCCAGTTCCTTAACCACAAGGGCAGTCCTGCCCACGTCACCCCTGGCCAACCTGGAGGGGTCGGGATGAATGACCGGTGCCTTTCCAAACCCCACAGAGAGGGTTTGATGTGGTGGGGCCTGAACCGGCTCTTTCAGAGCCCCCGAGCTTCTTCCATCCTCATAGAAAAACAAAAATCTTCAGATTTTTGTTTTAAATTCAGATCTAGTTACTGCTGAGCTCCAGAAGCAGCATGTACACACAGGAAGCTTTATGCCTCCTTGACTAGTGTCAGGCAGAAAGTAAATTATTTATGAAAGCACTCCATGCAATATTTTATTTTGGATTTAAAGGGGCAGGAGTGAGGAGAAGGATAGTTTTTTTAAAAAAAATAAATAAATACAAAAGTTGGAAATTCACTCAAACCCAAGTCTTTTGCCTTGCTCAGGATCTGCTTGCTCCCTGCTCAGAGGGGTCACCCAGAAGCATAAATCTGGTCTCACCTCTCTTTACACAGATAGCCCCACTCACTTCGGTGGAGCAGTTCCTCTTTTCCAGTGGTGTGTGCGGGATAAGGACCAGGATTTGACAAAAACATCTCTGGTGTCAGTGCTTTGGAGCTGAGTGGGTTTTTGCAAATGCGAACCCACTTTTCCTCCCACAGGCTGATCCACAAGTAGCTTTTCATTTTCCATGCAGAAGACTCTTCAATCCAGTTCTGAAATTAGCAGTAGCCAGCCAGCCTCAGCCAGCCACGACTACACAAAACCACCCCAATCACTGCGCTGCTGCAGAAAGGCTAAGATCCCAAATGCTGGGACACACCTGACAGCAACATCCCCAGGTTTGCTAGGGGTTATTCCAAAACAAGTATTACTTCTGGCGGTTTCAAATGAAGCCCATCGCCTTTAAGGATTAATGTTTAAAAGCATGCCAAAGGCAGGTTTTTGAAAAAAAGACAGAGCAGAGTCATTCCTTGAGCTCAAGCTCTCTACCTTGTCTGTACCGTGAATCTGGGTGGAGTTTCACAATGAGTTAAAGGACAAAACACCCTGATGGCTTTTCAGCACATCAGGATCGGGCCATTGAGGCCAAGGCTTGAGCAGGAACCTCATACATGACTTGTAAACACGCACCATTTCACCCCCAGTTCCAGGAGAGCCCCAGGGAACAGACCCCAGTGTGCTTCTCTCCCCAGGGACACTCTGTATTGGTATTCAAACCTGGGCTGACGCCTAAAGCTTGTACTCACCTGTGTCGTAAATCACCAGTGCCCTGATCGTTCACACCCTAGAAATCAAACAAAACTTTCTTCCCCCATAAAAAAAAGGTTTCAATGAACTCCCATTAACTCTCACTTTGAATTTCCACACTTCTGCATCCTTTAGCATCCACTGTGATAACCAAACCAAGATTTCCATGCTCTGAGGCCCAGAGTTTGCTTTCCTACTGCCTCTTGTGCACAGCCAGGCAGACTTCAACACTTCTGATCATGTAGGGCCGTTTATTCCAAGACAAATATGATGCCTTTGTGCCAAACCACCCCGGGGCAGGCAGAGGCTCAGCTCTTCCTTCCCCCAGCCTACCACCATGAGACAGATTTGGGCATGCTGGTCAAAATAGGAAATTTCTATTGTAAAGGTAGGGGTTTTGTACCTCAATAGCAGCTCGTAACTGTAGAATTGGTATACTTAAAATATTATTTCCTACTAAGTCTATAAAAAATCACCAGCATTTAAAGTAAGGTTTCTCCAGTAGATGTGTGAACTGCAACTTCCAGTTGAAGTGTTGACAATTTTACTTCCCAGTTTTTTAATTTCCTTCAGTAAATGGGTGTTTATTTCTGCTGCTGTGCTCAAATCCCGAATCTGGAGATTTTGACATGCTGGGTCCTCTCTTTTTTTAAGCTGCATAACGAATAGCACTGACAGGTGTATCGCAGCATCTCGGCAGTAAGGCCACGTGATTTCATGACAGCATAAAAACAACAAAAAAAAGGAAAACTAGAGAAACTTTTCTGTTACACTTCTGCAACTGTTTCCATAGTAATAATTTGTTTCACCAAGCTACCAAACATCATTTCAAGGATTTTTCCAAATGCCCACAGAAAAAGTAGCAGCCATCAATAACCTTTTTTTAAAAAAAAATATTTATATATATAAAGCCTTCAAAATTGTCACAGACCTTTTTCTTCCATTATTTGCTGAAAGCTGAAACAAAACAGTGAGGGCTAGAAATAACAATTCTATTAAGATGGATGGATGTGAAGAGAGGTAGACATGAAAAAAAAACCATGCTGCAGCTTTGTGTGCCCAGGGCCTAAGCTGCCCAAACAGCCCATGACGCCGACTGTCAGCTTGAGATATGTCACTGCTGAGGCATCCAGGATCCTAACCAGGAAAAGTTTTACCCATCAAAGCCCTTTAATTATCTGAAGGGGGTCACCTACAGGCCAGCAGTTTGTAAAACCAAGCAATGTGACCAAATAAGAGGATTTTTCACCGCTGGAAGATTCTGGGTAGGTTCTGGGGCACGTTCTGACATGGAGCAGGTAAGAGAGCTGCCGCTTGCCGTGCTTTATAATGCTGCAGAGGTGCAGATGCCACCCACCGCCGCCACAGAAAGCTGAACCATCTACCCCATGGTTTTCTTCCCAATGCACTGGGATTGGGGAGTTAGGGGACTGGTGGCAGGAGGACCCACAGCACTTGGTATCTGGCTGCCAGAATGGCCATAGCTTACCAATTCCCAGCACCCAGAAGTGTCGCTGGAGTCTCAGCATCTCAGCTTGGGTCTCCTGAACACCTGAAATACAGTCTCTGTAAGCTCCTTCTCAGACAGAGAACATCAAAGCAGGCTTGGACCTCCTCAGTTTAAACAAAATGCCAAACATGCACACTCGTTCTCAAATATTGGTTTTGTAACATTCTGAGAAGTTGTTCTCCTGTAACTATTTACTTCATGCGAGTTCCAGGGCAGAGAGATGTCGAGTTAAGTACACTCCTCTTACATTCCTCAAACACAAAGCACTCTCGTGCTTCTCTTATGCTCAAACACCAGCGGCACAACGTATCCTGGACTGCAAGTGGAGTACCTAGCAACTAGCAAAATACAAATACTAAATAGAAATATTTAGCAAAGCTCTGACCTTATCAAGAACCGAAACATGCTCAAGGAGAAACGCTACCGAATCCAAACCACAATCAGAACCAACATCCTTCTGACCTGCCGTCAGAAAGTATGCTTTTCTCTAAACTCTCCTGGTATCACAAGTTTGTATTCTGGAACTTGCAGCATTAGTCATTTTTCTACATCATTTGAAGCACAGCTTCTAGCAAGCTGTCTCAGTGATTTTCATCTGACCATCCACGTCTCTTTTTGCATCACTTCAGACTCACCCTTCCCAACGTGTAGGAGGGCAGAGGCTCACGGTCACCGAGAGCAGGCACGCGGAGCAGGTCAGCAGCTGGAGCACGCGGCTAATTCCACCATATGCACCCGGAGTTACCTGCTGGGAGTGAGCAATCCCAGAAAGTGAGCACACAATTAGCCCTCCCGTGGCATGTCAGCCTCTGCTGAAAATCTGTAATTAAACTGATACAATGGTAATGAACAGGAGGTTTAAAAAGCAGATTCGGGGACTGCAGAGACATAGGGACGTGCTTAATTACATGAGTTTTCCCACTGGGTTTTACAAAACCAGCTTCCACCGGCTTTTTATCCAAACTGACAGAGCTGAGCATGCTTCCAACGCGCACGGCAGGAGCTCCTCCTGGCCGCAGCCCAGCTTGGTGGCACGGGAGCAGGCTCTGCTGTCTCTTGCCCTCTGGTTTGCTCCGTGCAGCAAGGCAAAGCAGGCTCCTGGGGGCTGCACGGGGCAGGCACAGCCCTACCAGTCCCAAAGTCTGAATGTAACTTACTGGGAGATGTCTGTGTGTAACTTGCTGGGGGATCAGGGCTTTCCTGTTTTCTGCGTCCTCAGAGTGCGGCTGCTTGCACAGTCAAAACCTTCCCATTAGAAGGCTCAGGAAAGCAGTCAGTGAAACAGAAAACAGCTAAACAGTTTAGCCTTAGCTAGACTGTCCATTCAGTTGATGGCAAAATACTCTTTTTGCATGGGGCAGGTTTTGCATTTTTGCAGGAGCGCATTGACCAATTTTTCTGAAGGGAATCAGCATTTCAAAGCGGGCAACAAAAGCATTTCCCATAAAAACCCATCAAAATTACACACTTCTCAGGGGGCAGGGAGAGGGCTGAACTGCACTCAGACAAGCTTTCAGTCAAGCCAAAACTCCATTTTTCTGTCAAGCAAATCATTGGCAAAAATAGTTATTGCCCTGGTGATTAAACTCTGGAAGTACAGGTGTAGCAGCACCAGGCTGTGCCGCTGGAGCAGGCTCACATTCTCTGCAGAAAATGCAGAGAGGAAACCTAAAATCCATTTGAACCAGTGGGTCACACACCCATCCAGCACTAAATCAAGTGCAGATTAATTATTCACAAGCACTTCAGTGCCTGTGTAACATTAATACTGTGAGATATCACTGATTTTATGTGTTACTCCGGAGCTATCACAGTATACAGCAAGAAATAGTATTTGTAAACTTCAAGGCAGCTTGTATGCGATGCTGTTCTGTCAAAAGATCTTCTTCCATGTCAATCACAGCTTCAGGAGAAGGGTGGGGTTTTGTTTTTGTTTTTTACAAACACATTCATTAATCAGTGCTTAGTTGTATTTGAAAAATGCATCCTTCACAATGCGTCCCATTAATATGCCGTAGCATTTTGAACATTATTGTTTTTATGCTTATTAGGCATATCCTGCTAGAAGAAGGCATTTTAAATTAGATTAAATCTTATACATGTTTAATGCGGTATTCTCACAATTTAAAATGCTACTCTATTAAAACAGCAGAGAAAGAAATTGACTCACAGAATACAAATGCGAAAAGAATAGATCATGAGTGAAATGAATAATAGATTAACTGAATAATCATATTACTTCCTATATGAAGAATATAAATCACGGTAATCCAATGCTGTCAGCAGAAAGAGAGAGGGCAGGCTTTCCAGGGCTTAACTGCGTTCATTATCTAATATGAAAAGAAAGCTACGCGTGATTAGTGTTAACGAGAGACCATTTCATTGCAGGTGATGCCAGCTATCAATCCCAAAGCACGCCGGACAAGAGCACTCCTCTGGAGATCGCCTTTCCAAGCTGGGGAAAATCATCCCACGCTCATCCATCCTTAAAGAGCCCTAATGCTGCCACTTAGCAAGACTCGAGGAACAATGTCGGGTACCTGGCTGCATCGCTAGCAGGAATTAACTTTCGGTGCCATCAATGCAGCCACAGAATCCACCTGGACTCGACAGCCCTGACCTGGTCACAGGCAGACGCGCTCTGTGACTGCCAGTACCGAAGACAAATCATTAGGAAGCTAAACCAAAGGCTGCTGATAGCAGTGGAGAGATTCCCAATGATTTAAAGGCACTTGAGTCAAACTGTCTCCACATACAGTTAATGCTGCAAGTTTAAATCACCGTATTTATGTATCCTGTATATTCGCTATCACTCACATAATTGCTCTGAGTGCGTATTTGGCTCCATGCTCGCAGCGCTAGGTTTGAGATCACAGCGATAATTAGGTAAGAGCCAACACTGAAGTCAGGGTAAAACAGGGCTCCTGCCACTTCAGCCTATTATCAAAGCCAGCAGCCGGGGAGTTCGCTGCCCCGCCACGCGGGATACGCGGCTTTACGACATGACCGAGTTGGCATCCCAGCACTCCTGAGTGGCCCTCAGCCAGCAGAACATGCAGAAGGTGCAGGATGGGAAAACTGCAGGAACGGGACCAGGATCCAGGACTCCTCCCTGCTGAAGAAGTTTCCCTTCCACATCACCGCCCTGTGGACCAGCTGCAACCTGTTCTTGGTTCTCTCCGTCCATCCATCCCCTGACTTCCCCTGCTCTGCCACCTCAGCCCTTCCTCCTCAGAGAGCAGTCAGGGTTACTTGGAAGTGGGATTCAAATCCTAATTGCTTTAAAAAAATACAGAGAGCTAAAAAACATGTGCAGAGAGCCCTGAGGGCTGTAATGCCATTCACCACTCCAGCATTACTAGCTATTCAGACACAAAGCTTACAAAGAGAGCTGATTAAAACAGCAACTGGTATACACAAAACAGGAGTTACCACCCAACAGGCTGCCTGTTAATGAGAAAGTAACATTTGCTAGAAGTTTCTAGACTTGACCTTGTCGACATCAGATTGAAGGAAGAAGAAGAGGAAAAAAAAAAAAAAAAAAAAAAAAAACAGGACTAGCTGCTGGCATTAGGAGCTGATTGTCAGCTGAATTCACCATCAGAAGGGCTCGCAGTCAATCTGTTCCACGCTTGCTGAGCGCTCTTAGCAGGATGTGTTTAGCTATCTAGGAACACGTGTTTTCAGAGAAGGAAGAACGCAGAGAGACCACAGAAATGGCAAGGAGAAGACACTATCAGCACAGCCCAGGAGCGCCAGCCCCTGCCTTTCCAGCAGACCTTGGTTAGGGACACTCAGCCATTCTGAGGCTCCAAGAAATTTTCTGTGGAGGGGTGAGATCTCCTAGGCATTACAAAAACACATTGCAAACGCTATATAGAGCTGAGCTGGCTGCTGTGAGCCTTGCAGATACAGACCATGCCTCAGGATCCCCTGTGGGCAGTTTTACACTTCCCATAACACAGCACGATGGCTTCGCTCACATTTAAAGCCTACCAGGTGTCCTGTGTCATGGTGACCTCTCAAATCCCAGAGAAGATGCTCAAGAGAGATGCTCCTGGGAGGCTGTTGCAGGAAATTATGACCATGGTGTTTGATCAGACCACGCTGAATCACTAAAGCATCCTTCATGGCGTGTGGCCAAGTACAGCACTGAGGAAGTGGGGTTGTCTCTCCATAGATCAGTTTGACCTGAGGAACCTTCCAGGCTGGCACGTGGAGTTCGGGCCCACTCGCTGGGCCCCTGCACAAGGCCTGGAATCTGCTGCATAAAACTGCATTTCTATCAATTAAGCAGCAGTGATTCAGAGCCGTGGTAAGGCAAAGTGACTCAGTCAGGGATTGATTAGGAACGCAAATTCCAACTGCCACGTTCTTGCAAAACAGACAATTTTTAGCTTTACAGCTTGTTGTGGAGCTCGCTGGACACCCATGCAATGGGAACAAGATCGTTCTGGCAGCCTTAGCTGCCAACCGCTACCTACAGTCGCTGCCGCAGCAGGAGCAAATTGGTTCATAGCCATTGGTGCAGCAGCGGCTTTGGATGCAGATCTAGGAGCATATGCTGCTTCTATGCCAGTTCTCCTAGCGCCTCTCAGCAACAGGTCTTGTAACTCAGCACCCCAAACAAGAAGTTCAGGAGCTCTCTGTGTGATAGTTCCTTCCACGTACAAAATCATGATTACAGAAGGATACGCCTACTGTCAGGAGACCTTGCGTGGCATAGCCATCTCCTAAACAGGATTGTAACTAAATCATTTTCCAACAGCATAGCTGCAAGAATCTAAGGATGTAAGCAAGGTCTGTGGAAGAAAGGATAGCCTTCAGTATGTCAATTAATAAATGTGGGTTAGACAAAAAAAAAAAAAAGAAAAAAAGAAAAAACAAACAGATATGTTCTGAAGAGCATACATACTTCTTCAGGACTGAAATGGAAGCCACAAACTGAGAAGAAATCACAATCAACATCACTGCATTAATTGAGAAAAGGATGACAGTCTCTATGGAACAGAAAACAGTCTCTGTAAAGGCTCAGGACCCCAAAGATGCAGGACACGACTTTCCAGGTACTGTTCAAACACGTCACTAAAGCTGCTGCTGATCCAGATCCTGCAGAATAATATCATAATATGCAAAACATGATGGAAAGGATATTTTAAAAATGAGGACAGAACAGAAAGGAGAAGAACAAACTATGCCTGAGACTTCAAAAAGACTGTTGCCCCAAAACTGAAGAACATAAAATGCACAAAAACTGCCTGAAAAGAAAAAGTAGGGTGAGAACTGGGAGCTCTTTGGGAAAAAATCATGAGACGGCCAAAAGCCACAATTCCACAATTAAGAAAAAGAACAAGTTTGGCTAAAAGCACATTCTCGTTTGGTGTGAAGTGAAGGAGGCAATTAGGAACAAAAAGCCAATATAAAATGACTGAAAAGAGGAAATCAATAGAAATTACTGTAAACAAAGTTAGGAAAGATGAAATATTTATTAGAAAAGCTAAAGACAAAAAAAAAAAAAAAAAGCCAACACAGGCCTGGCTAAGGACAAAGAGTTTTAACAGAGCAGAACCTCAGCGGCACTGCAGCTATGCAGCTGGCAAAGTTTTCAATAATGATGCAGAAAAGGCAAAATTGTTCAATACGTATTTCTATTGCGTATATGAAAAGGGCAGCGAGGAAAATTAAATGCCTTCCAATCCTTGAGTAACTAAGGAGGATGTTAAAGACCTAGGAATAAACATTTAAAGGCAGTTATGGAGAGCCTGCACAGAGGAACTGGAGCAGCGTTAGATGAAACCTTTTTAATTTTTAATAAACTTTGATATCTCAGAGAAATTAATTCATTTTCACCAAGTTCATTTAAAGCCAAATTTGTAGCTATATATCTAGGAATAAGAAGTGTTCCTAGGCACAGCTACAGAATAAGGCACTAATAACTAAAAAGTGATCCTTAGATGTATAAACAAAAATGAACAAAGAAAAAAAAATGTAGCATGCTAAATTTACTTCCACTTGCAGCATAATCCCTTGGCACCCCGGTATTAGAAAAAAAAAAATCACATCAGCAATAAAAAGCCACCTGAGCTTAACAAGCTTAACAATATGTGGAATTGCTTCCAGGAAGGCAAAGGACCTACCATTTGTTCTTACAAATGGGAGAAGAAGCAGGCATGGCTGAGTTTCTCAAGGTAGCATGTAAGCACTTGATTCAGTGAAGAGGCTACGAAGGCTGATGGCACAATGACGGAGGCCAGGCAGCACTGGGATGCCTGCGATGAAACAATAATAAAGCAAGGAGACAGCACACCCTTTGTGCATTGAGAATTATACATCACGTTCCATTATTTATAGCAAAACTTTCTCACATCCTGACAAACCTGCAGGGCATTCCTAAGTGCAAGTTTTTGCATGAGCTGGCAGGGTTCTGCCATGCTACCATTGATACAATTACCTCTACACGGACATCTTCCCAAGAAACTCGGTCCAAGGATGAAAGGCACGGCAGCTTTCAAAGTGTTCTACCTTGTAAGATTAAAGTTCTTCGAAAATGTAATCACCCTCTATCTAGGCTGCGTCTGCTGGATATATTTACGTTCCCAAGAGGGGTTAAAACAACATTTTTAGCAGCTGCCTCAAAACTCAGATCACATCCTTGTGAGATGCTACATTGATTTGCATATCATTAAGCATGATCCTTCCTCTCCTCTGCAGTTTTGCTCCATGGTTTTGTTCCCGCGTGAAGGTTGCCATTAGCTGCACGTGTGACACCGTCCCTTGCGGCTGAGCACCGCGAGCAGAAGCGACGGTGGCGCCATGCTAATGAGTCCCAGCGAGACAGCCATGGAGCTGCAGTTGCCATCACAGCTTTGGCAGAAGGGGAAAGCATTAAAATGCTTCTGGCAACTTTTTGGAGCTGCTAAAATTGAGTCAGTTGGAGAGTATTTACACAAAGCTAACACTGCACTGGGCAATTCCTGGCCCCAGCGTGTTACATTCTGACTTAATCAGTTTTGCAGTGTACAGTGTCTGACAAAGCAGCGCACTGGGCCAGGTTTCAGGCTTTCACTAAGTAGGGCACTGGGCATTTTGTCTGCCTCCTCCTCCTCCCTCCCACCCTTTTGCAAAGAGATCCTGCAATATTTAATCTTCAGAATTAGATGAGTCCAAATAATGCCCGGCACAGCCATTAGGGGTCAGGTCGGAGCTTAGAGCTGGGCAGCCGGGCAGCACATTCGCCCTTTGGAGGTGATGCTCTGTACAAGGACGCACAGCAGCAAAGGGTTTCAGCTACAAGCCAGGAGCATTTTCTCCTCCTGCTCGCAAACAAAGAGCACTGAAGGGAGAACACGAAGGGCTGACAGGCTGCAAGTGCTTTGCCAATGTGTGAATGAGCCCAAGGCTCACGCCAGAGCAGAGGGCAGGCTGCACGCCGCTGCTGCGAGCTCTGCAGGGAGCAAGCCCACACACCGTGGTGGTGCCACAGTGTAAGGTCATGATTTTGACACCAGTAAAAGCTTGGTATGAAGTGGGAACAAGAGAAGCTATTATGCATATCGAAAGCCAGAGTCTAGTCTCATTTCAGGGGGAAATCCAAAGTAATTCCGTGGCAGAGAGGCCATCGCACTCCTCCAGTCTCCGGGTATATAGCCCTAGTTAGCTTCCCTGCTGTAGTGATACCGGAGGCCCCAGCTGTGATGCAGGGCCCAATCTGTTATCTCGAAAGGCCACGCAGTGATTCAAGACTGGCTCTCCCAAGCGTAAGGCTGGCCCCAGACACAGGGCCATGCTCCCGCCAGATCCCTGCCTGCACTTTGACACCTATGCCTGAGCTGAAAGGTCTGTTAATAGACATTCACCTGCCTCACAAAGCTGTTACAAAGCTGAATTAATATTGTACTGCAGAATGCTTCTGGACAAGCAGCACGTGTGCAGAGCGCTCCTGTTGCAGACAGCACAGCTTTGCCTTGGCAGGCTACGCTCTAGCACCATTTTGTTGCAGTTGGGAACAATGAGATGCAAACAGACACACAGCAGGACCCTAAATCTCAATTCTTTGCAGCAGGCAGGCGGGACCCCTGTCCTATGTACTTAGTTCTGCAAGTACTTCTGCGATACGGCTTCAGGAAGGTGGTCTTTCTGCCCTGCCCCACTTGCTGTAAAGCCTCGAGCCTGCTGAGCGGGGTCTGACCAGGGCCTTCTGCTGCCCCAGATGTGACCATAACTGCAACAAAAGTTGAAAGGCACTTAACGGAGACTGGGCACACACAAAAACAATTCGGAGTTGGGAAAGCAGATAGTTCATCCTCTCCAATACTGCAAATGACATCCCCAAATATTGAGAAGTATTTCTAGATGCCAGTTAAGTGCCCAGTGCAAACCTTTATGGAAATAATCTCTCAGAACACAGGAACAGGAACTTAACAGATTTCTCTTTATTTTCCCATCAAACCAGCAAAGGGGAGCACTTTCTGCAGCAGCCCCTTCTATGCTATCGCATAACACTTTAGCTGATAAAAGCAAGTATTAGCATAGGTCCCGTACCTGGAATCTCTACAAAGTCTGACATGTTTATAGTTCAAACAGAAAGCGAGCTTAAAAACACAGAAATGAAGTCTGGTGAATCATCCATCTGTACACAGCACTGACGTGTAAAGCCAAACTTCTTTTCATGTTGGAGCTTTGTGTTATCTTTTTTTTTTTTTTTCCAATCACTCTTTTGAGGGGAAAAAATGAGGAGCTGAGAGAGAAAAATGTGATTCATTTTTACTACAGTGAAGCAATAAAGCTCTTGTAAAGTGTGGTCACCCCTGTGCTCCATTTCAATAACAGCAATAACACCTAACCTGCTGCTCCTGCTGCTGTGCTCTTACCCTTCACATGCTAAGCTACTTACTTTTAATCACAGGCTCCTATCACATTTATATGGCCATTGAAATTGTGTTCCCCCCCCCTTTTTTTTTGATCGTTTGATAAAGTGAAAAGCGTTCAGTGAGTCACTGATAGATCATCGGCTCTTCCATATGCAAGAGGAAGCTGCTGCAGGGAGCTGCACCCCTGGAGGAACATCGACCTGTCAGTTCAGCTTTGGAAAGCTGAGCGCACAATTCTCTTTTTCCTCTCAACTTCTCATTTGCTGTATGTAAAAAGCAGTTTTATAAGAGTGCAATCGCTGTACAAGTCAGGGATAATGTTATTTCAGTGCTGCAGGTTAGATCCAGTGGAGATAAATAACTGCAGCACAGCACTGCACCAAGCTCCATCCGCCTTACCTCCAGCTGAGCCCCTCTCCCAGTCCAGCTGCCCAGCAAAAGTCACAGAAATCAGGGGCTCAGACCATGGGTTAGCTGCAGGGCAGCCCTTCAAGGCACAGCTCCTGCAGAGCACTTTCCCTGTGGAGTTCAGCCACCACTCATCCCAAAAGAGCTGACAGGGACCAGAAGTAGGCTCAAAGGGTCTTTTAGATCCGCACAGTTGCACCACCTCCATTTATCACAACAGAAGCTGGCCCTAGCAAACCCAAACCACTCCAGATCGCCACCAACAAGTGGCCGTTCTTGCTGGAAGCCCCAGCTACACCAAGACCAATCTCAGCAGCATCACTGAAACAGAAAACCCTGGAAAGCTGATGGCCTACTGCTGGAAAAGGTTTTCTTCCTTTCTCTGTGCTTTCCTCTACAACATTGCAAACAGAGATGCCACTTCTGTTTCAGAGCTGAAAGGGTCTGAAGTTCTTCCATGGATAACATCAAAGGTCTAAGGTCCTACATTGCTCCTTTGCAAAATGCCTTTCTCAGAGTTGCTCAAGCTCATACAGTCTGGCACCAGATTGTCAAAGCACTGTGCAAAATATTAATCCATGAGCTGATTCACTTGGAGCAAGTTCCTGGAGGAAAGGCAGTGGCTGTGGGAATGACGGCTGAGTTTGTGTTCAGAAAGCAGCTGTTCCTATGGGGCATCAGACAGCCGTTGGCTCTTTTGGTTTCTGGGCCACTACTTCTGTTTCAATTCCTTGTATAACTTTACATAATTCTCTTACCTGATTTGTTTTTAAGCTCTCTAGAGCCAAGTATTTATAACATGAAAAAAATCTCAGCATTGGGATAATTTTCAATTGCATCTTGTTCTATGATTATTAAATGCAAACAATAATATTTCATTTGAATTCTGGTAATAGACATTAACTTCAGAGAGTTAATTAACAGGGCTTCTTATTGGCGTGTATTTCAGTTGAGTGAGTCCATTGGTTCACAAGCCTGAGAATTCAGTAATTCACTTCCTCCTTTGGCTAAGTCAGGGGATCCTCGAAATAGCTGGAATTGTTCCAGTCACCTTAAGTTTATTCTCACTATTCTCTCCCAGTCTATGTCTTAATGGGAAAAATCCTCATTTCCTCAGAGGCAGTATGGAGCTTGCCACCATGCACGTGGCATAGAGCTGTCTCAGACTCCCTCTCGTGTTAATGTATGCTGCTGTCGTTTGGATTTGGCAGGCTCTTACCTTGCAGGGGAAAGGACTTCCTGCTTTCTTCCTCACTGAGCACACAACTTCGTGCTCTTGGAAACCTACTGAGAAATTTTAAAAAGACTTGCTGACCAGCTGCACTTATTGTAACCACAAAATCTGAATTTATTCCACCTGAAGATTCATATTCTGAGACGGAAAGAGATTCAGCCTTTTCTAGGAAAGCACAAACACATATATCCATAAGCACATGGTGATAAAACTCCGCCACAAATACCTCTCCGTTTCTTGCGTTCAATTTCCTTAGTTGGAAGGGGTTTGGTAACAGTCCCTGAGGCCATTAGGTGTTATTTTAGCTTTACACTTCGAGGGATTCTTCATGAAGACAGAAGAAAAAATCCCTCTTAATCATATTGCTGTTTGGTTTTTGTTTTGTTTTGTTTTGTTCCCTGTGGTAGTTTTGGTTTTGTTTTTACATTAGCTAATCAATTTTTTACATAACTGATATTTATGCATTTTTCAACCGCCTCTAGTTTTGTGTATCCTTTTATCAATCCTGCACAATAGTGGAGAGATTTCCTCCCCACTGCCACCGCCACCTGTCCCCTCCAATTAGTGTCAATTGCAGTGAAAATCTTTGTGGTATTGAAACTATATTAAGACATATGTACATCTGTTTACAAAGACGGATTTTCTTTCCACAGGAAAAGCTGCCATTTCAAAAATCTGTTTTCTTCTGAATTGGAACATAACGTCTGAATTTTTATTTACCTGCAGAATGCTGATAAAATAGATTTGCTACCGCTGGAAATATTTTGCTTCAAAACTGCTAAAACTTTATAAAACAACATTACTATTATAATATGTGCTTTCAATCTTTACATATTATTTAAAATATGAACTGGGATAAAATCCATGAAATTTGATTCTAGTTAGGGCAATAGGAGAAAGACCCTGCCTCTTTGGACAACCATGAAATAACAATTATCTGAACATCTCCAGAGATTTGTCTTTTGTATTTGTCTTTTGTAAGGCACGGCTGAACCGCAGCCAATTGCTTATGAATCTGCTTGATGAGATTTTTCTCATTAATGGGTGGTTTCTTTAAGATGAAAAGGTTCAATAACCATTGGGCTAAGAATACCTGGGTTTAATTTCATCTCCTTGATTTTGTAACGGTAGTTAGGCTGCTACACATACCTGAAAGCTGAAACAATGAAAGTATTTGCCCTGACAGGTAAATATTAAAAGAGTCACTTAAGCAATGTATAAAACATTTATATGTGTTTAATGGATTTTTGATGAATAGTTGCTATAGAGTCTAAGGAGTTTCATTTACCAATAGCTAAGAGTCCTCAGCAACACCTATAGATGCTCCAAGCACTCGAATACATACGTGTCATGTAGTAAAACCTGTGGCATCTCTTAGTGATTTATTAAATCCTACATAACATCTATGAAATGCTAATAGAAACATCCTGAAGGGATCTTCAGGTAAACTTTGAATACTTTCATATAACACTCCATTCTACTGGTCAGGAATTAATTTGGGTTTTTAAGGTCTAAACTGGCAAGTTACTTGATGGTGGTCTGAGGAATACACATCTCATTATTTTCAATTATAAGAAATATGAAATATTTCAGTCTGCTAGAGAGCAAAATCAACTAGGCATCCTGCACATCAGTTTGCGCAGCACCCATTTGCCTAATCACAAATTACTTGCATAAGAAACAGAACGGTCATTAATATTTCAACCACCGTGTGATGCTTTCTGGATTTTCTACAGATTTTTAACATGAAAAATTCAGGTAAATGAATTCCTGTCTGTTGAGATTTATTCTTTCCCCATGAAATTAAAGTAATTAGAGAAAGTGAGAAAACTTTTTTTTTTTTTAATGGTTAATTGAAGGGCTAGTTACCACCACAATGAATTGCCTAATTAAAATATTATCATGCACCAGACTAAGGAAATCAGTTCATCCCAGCCTACAAAGGTACTTTCATCTTTGATAGATACTCCTGCTGAGAAGAAAGAAGGGGCTGCCACTATTACCAATGTGATATGAGAAGCAAAAATCTCTTTTTAAAAAAGAACAGTAGGCATAGGGAAGCCTTGTTCTCAGACACAAATTCCTACCCTTATATCCCCAGTTAGTACTTTGGCTGTGCCCATATTTTGTCAATAGTTTTTTCCTTCTACATCAGAAATGTATTACTGAAAATAATACCTTCCATTGGTTGCTTAAGGGCCCTGCAAGGAACCAGTTATTCAGTAGCAGGAGTTGTAATCAACAGGCTACTTTAGAAACATTTGCAAACCATGCAAATTAATACAATAGGGAATCTCTTGGTTTGCTTGCACCAGGGAACACACGTCCTGCTGAAGTTCCTGGGTTGTGCTCTTTTGTCTGCTAGGAATCAGGACAAGCGCAGGAGGAATTTGGAGCTCAGAGTCAGAGCTCAAACACGTCTTGCTGTCTTCAAAATTTTCATGCACTGATCGGATTTTAAAAGCTCGTGTTTCAGACAGGAGTGTTTTAAACACTTGTCACTCAATTTAAGCTTCCTATTCAAGTTGGAAAAAGCTTCTATTTAAGAAAATTGAGGGAGGACATAAATATTATCTTTCTGAAGTTTTTTGCCTACTTTATGTTTAATTTATTCTTTTTATTTCCTCTACTTATTTAAACCAGATCTTACTAATGTTCTTACAGAACAAGAAGTGGTCCAGGGCTGGTGAACTAGATCATACCTATATTCACAAGCATGTAGCAGAATAGGAAATTATTGGGATTTTCAGCTAGATACTACATACGTTATACAATTAGCTGTTTGTAAGCCCCCTTTTCTTCCCTCCCAAACCTGAGGAAGGTTATAGATGTTACTATTATTGATGTACTCAGTGAACTTCTTTTCAACCTCCCCAAACCATGTAGAACTCCCGGTAAGTGTTTCAAAGAATACTTGTAAAAAAAATAGTATTGTTTGTATTACCCAGAAAAAAAAGTAAGCTGTCAACAAACAAACAAAAATAAAAAACCCACCCCATCACATTCAAAGAGTACAGGATGTTCAGATGCAGCCAGTTGTTGAAGTCTCATTACTGAAGGAATCTCAAGCAAAGACATGATGCCAGTCAGTCATCTTGTACTTAGACGTTAAATGTGCTACAGCAGTTGTGGTTCAGATTTGCTCTAGCCTGGCATGAGGATTTTTTATAGGCACCTGCTCTATTTTACAGTTTCATGCAGCCTCCACTGATTTTCTATGTTGCTAATTAATGCCCATTCTTACAGGTGCTCTGACTGGGGCAGAACAGACCCACCACAGCTTTCCAGCTCTTGTTCCTGGGTTTTTCTCCCAGAAGCAGCAAGCTAGTTACACTGCCCAACTTACACTGCTGAAGCCTTGCTCTCAGCAGCTGTGTATCAACACCACAGAGCTCCCAGGCAGGGGCCGAGCTTGATCTGGGGCAGCTCCAGGTGCTGCCTGCAAGCAGCCAGGGTCTTTCCACTCCTGCTGATGTCCACTCCAAGCAATGCTCACTTTGGTTACTAATTGGGTTTTTCTAAGCTGAGGCCCCTCATCATGCTAAAATGCTTGCAAATTACAAAACGTCTCTGATCTGAGCTCTTCCACTGAATGATCTGTGATGGCTGAAAATGCAAGAGAAGAGCCAGGTAACAGCAATGCAGGCAGGAGGACGCACACAGACCCTGCAACCACCAGAAAACTGCAAAAGGTGAAAACAATGGGAACTCAAGGAGGGAGAGAATACCATGCACAAAGGAGAATCCTTCTGCAACTGAATAATGCACATAAAATCCATAGGACTTCCCTCTTATGGATCTCTGGAAACAAGATCTGACAGAAAATAAAAAAAAAAAGACTTTGCACTGCAGCACAGCACAGACTTGTACCTGCAGAGGAGCTTGTGCATGAGTAACGGGAAACATCCGCTGGTCTTGGTCTTCCCATGCAAACAGAGGCATTGCAGCTTGAAAATCTCCACCACAGTGTGCCTCAAGCACAGGTCACATCTTTCACATACAAGATCACCAGTCCTTCAGCACCCAGAATTTCCAATTATCACCTCGCGTTCTGGCACACAGCAATATGACACAAGGAAATGACTGACCCCTCTATTTTGAAGTGGCAGAAAATACTTATTTGCAGTGCTGATGACTGCAGGCCTGCTGTGCAAAGTGGTGTAACGTCCATATTATTCTTGTACTAGCCAAGAACTCAACATCTCAGCTGTTACATGAATCTCTGCCAAGTACTTCATCCAATCTCCTATAGCAGTTAATGAATATGCAGCAGCCAAATCTCTTTTCCCTTTGACATTATGAGGCGATAGCAAAGGAAAACAAGGCTTTGCTCTTATCATAATGCTCCGCACAGAAAAAAAAAAAAAAATAGAACAAAGCTAGAGATGTCCTTGCATGGGGTTGAAAAGTCCACGAAATTTCATGTGCATTACAATTTAGCTTCTACTAAATGAGAAAAATTAAAATAAAACAAACAAACAAAAAGTTCAGTTTCTACTAAATTGGAAATGAAAAATATTCTAGTGTGATGTGTGCAGAGACATACAGAAGAGGAATGATCTTATGGTGAAAGCACTAGACTGCATCTGCAGAAAGCAAAATTCATTCTCTGCCCAGTAAAATACTACATAAATCATGCCAGGTCTGATCCAGAAACCTTTGAGAATAGAAGGGGGCTGCATTGCTACCTGGAAAGAATACAGCCTTGGATTTCACTGTTCCTCTTCTCTTTGCCCTGGTGCGACTCCCTTCATTAGGAGGAAATGAAAGCATTAAAATATTTAAAAATACAGTACAAATACAATTATGCTCTCTGTTTTTCTGAGTAATTCTAAGTAAATGATGAGATCATTCTCACTTGCTAATTGGTTTTTAAAAATCTAATTACAATGAGCCCTCACTAATTCACATAATGTTCAGGATACCCATTACAAATTACTTGCTAATTTGCAAAATTCAGCAAGGAAACAATCACACACACACACAAGTAGTTCTTGCTTCATTTAGGTTGTCAACCATAGTTTATGTTTTCTTCAATTATTTACAGTGTGCTAATACATTGGTTTGTATAACAAGAAGTATCACGTTACGTTTCACAAGAATAATGAAATCTCCACATAGGAAATGTTATAAGAAATTTCTACTGATTTCTAATTTCTACTTTAATTTCTACTTAATCATTTCTGATTTCTACTGTTGATAAGATAAAGAACTGTGTGTATATCACAGAGTTTGTGGGTGGGTATCTCGTGTAGCTTATCTCCCAAATGGGAGCTCCAAGAGCAAATTTCCAAGCATCCTTACGCTGAAGAGGCCATGGGCCTTCTAGGACAGGCAACATCACTCACACATGCAAGTATTTGCAAGAAAGGGGCCTGTCTCTGCTAATTTGTCCCCCATAAATAAATAAATAAATAAATAAAAGAACTAAATGTCAGTAAATGTTAAGAAATCCAGCAAAGAGGAGTTGCGGGTCATAGTCTGAAGTGCAAATATGCATCTCACTAACACTGAGGATTTTAGGAAGGTTTTGTAAGTGGGACATGTTTACAGTTTCTCATCTCCCAGAAAACAGACAGCATGAAATCCAACTTGAATCTGGAAAATTTAATCGTTAGGAAGTAAGAAAAGCACAAAAAGCACAGGACCCCAGAGAGCAGTCATTTACTTATCAATCTAATCAGGCTCAGAGTCTGGGGGGATTTTTTTTTAATTTTTTTTACCACACTGTTCTCATAAAAATAAAATAATAAATAAATCTCTAAGTACTCTTGGTATGACCCAGCTGAGATCGAGGTTGTTCATACTCAGTGCGCTCAGAAACTTCACTCACCCTGAGAACTAACTGTACGACTACAGGGGGTGCCACCTGAATGGTGACAGACATCCTCCCCCCTTAACACCTCCATCTAAACATCGCTCCCTGCCTAGTCAGAGCAAAGCCAAGATAAAGAGACAGATGTTTGGTCTTCAGTTACAGAAATCTGTATCTACTCAGCTGTTCCACAGCTCTCACACGTTTCGGTGGAGACATTTCTCTTCCAGCTAACTCCTTACAACTCTAATCACTTGTTTGCCCAGAAGGAAAGAAGAGCAGCATTCTGAAATAGCTAAAGAAAACATTTAGACTTTTTTCCCCATTTTTTGTTCTGACAAAAATTATTTCCAATATGTTAAATAACCCAAACGCTGCGTTTTGCAGGAAAAGCAAGATCAGCAGCTGACATTTTACCAAGAAGGCTTCTGAAATTACTTTACATTCACCGCCTCCGCTAACGTGGTGAGGGCAGCGAAGACGAGAGCGCCAGGCACTGCTGGGCCACCACAGTGGCAGTACAACGGCACAGAAAGAAAATGTGACCCAACTTTGCTGTTCTTGTAAGGGTTAGGACATAAAAAAGGAGAACATGCACAACAGCAGAACTGCATTTCATTTGCTTTTCAAGTCCTGATTTGCATCAGGTGTTAACAGCTTGAGGAACACACATAGCAAGTGCTTCACTACCCGAATTTAACCAGTGAGCCCCGGTGTGATGGTTCAGTAAGAAAAGACTTAACTAACAGTTACAGCACAGCAGAACTGTCATTTGGTTCCCTGGAGTAAGAACAGACAGCTTCAGATCCATAATATTGGAATAAAAATAATAGACCAGACAGAAACACAGTTACAGCTGATTTACTGGCAAAAATGGAGCAATAACAACAGGACTTGTGTGATTCTTCTATTTTGTTATTTCACTGCAGTCCAAGATACAGACAGTTATTTTGGAAAGAGTGGTTGAATTTTGACTCATGTCAGTAAAAAAATACATTAGTTAAATCTAAATATCAAATTTGGGGGAAAAAAAAGAAAAAAAAATAACACACACACACCCTATAATTTGTCCCAGAACAGTAAGAGAAAACCCAATGAAACTGCATTGGTTCAGCTGTGTCTGGGCATGAGTGCCAGAGGACTGCGCTGAGCTGGAAGGAGTCAGCAGCCCCCCAGGGAAGCACAGAAATACAGATTCATAGCAGAGCATCAAATTGAATGAACGCGTCTCCGGATGGACAACAGCAGATCTGTCAAGTCAAATGCAGTTTGTGCATAGCCAAGAGCTGTTCCTGAAGGCTAGCACCGTATCTTCCTGTCTGAGCTTCCTCCCTCACCAGTGACCTTCCTCCAGTCCCAGCGTCTGCCTTGGGACAAGGAGCAAACCCACACTCTGTGTCCTTATCTGCCAGTGAGCGACTTTGGGTGACAAATGAACAAATAGAGCAGAAGAGACAGGAAGAGCTGATCAGTTTGGGACAGAGCAGAAGTGCCCAGCCCCTGAATCAATCCTCTTGTAAATTACAAGAAAAGCCCCTTCTGTTTCGTTCTCAGCCAAAGCATTGGATTCTGTAGCTTTGGCAACAGGGCAGGGAGCAGCACGGAGCTCGGCGGCACCTGATGTGGAAGGCTCACTTGAAAGAGAAAAAAGTTTCTCTCGCTCCAGCGGGCTTTTCATTCTACTGCTCTTTCCTGATAATGTTTATTCATTTCTACCTGTTCCAGACAGCAACTGAAACAGCAGCCGATGGTTTGTGGTCGATGTGTGGTCCTCTGTCCACACACAGAGAAGGGCAGGCTGCCGGGCTGCTCTGCTGATGCTACACCCACAAGCACAAAGCGAAGGCACATGCCTGCCCACGAGTCTCTTTCCTACGGCCACTTTATTCTGTGAAAGTAATGACAGCTACCAAATTGAAAGGCAGAGGTTAGCAGAGGCTGATTAAATATCCATTTAAAGAAGAAAGGGCAAAGGGTTCATCCTTAAGTACCTTTCATATGATTTCTGTCCTCATTCCTTTCGATACTGCCATTTTCTTTTGAAGAAAATGTTTCATACAAGATTAAATAACTTACAGAACAGCCACGTTAAGGGCAAACTTAATGCACAGAAGTTTGGAGTACTCATAAAGTAACTGTGCCTTGTAGAGTACTGAGTACAAGACGTTTCTGCCTACAAGCTCTGATGCACTTCCATCCTTAACTCACCACAGCAATTTCACCATTGAAGTACCTCCCTCCGTCCCTCCCTCCCCTTAATGTAGACCTTAATCTGCCAATTATTTATCATCACAGATACCCAAAATAAAACTATTCCTATCTCCAAGGGCTAAATGAGACTTACCAAACCTCAGATGCTCAGTACTTGCTCAAAACAAGGCCCAGAGGTGTACACAAGCAGAGAGGCAGGAACCTCACCGCCTCTGGTGGCACCTGCACAACGAACCAGGGCAGCACCAGGAGAACACAGCAAGCTCATCCAGAGGGCTTCCTCCACATGGGGGCTCCTCCATGATCTGTCTTTCCTTTTGTGTTTTTGTTTTGTTTATTTTTAATGCTTTTGTTGTTTGTTTTCTTTGTTTTCTTTACTTTTTTTTTTCCTCCCTGGTTTCACATACCTACACCCCCCGCATCTGAGTAAAGCTGAGTAAAAGCAACACTCACTTTCATGAAACTTATTTTATTTTCAGGCCCCTCAGCGTTGCAGGTTTGCAGCATGCTTCATGTTCTTTTTTCTCTCATATAAACCTTTCAGAAATAGCAGAAGACTGTTGAGTGTGTGACAAATATTACTCCCTGGTCCTTTTGTTCTTTGTAGATTTTTTTTTAATCACTTATTTCATTTTGCTGCAAACAGCACCTTTGTACCCTGGACAAATTCAATAACCATGACTCAATCTACAACCCATACCGAGCTGTCTTCTGTTTCATCTTGCCTATTAAAACCAGCACATGGCGTTTGATGAGTGGAGAGGGGCCTGATCCCAACTGGGGGAACTCTAACCAAGAGCAGGGCACAAGAGGCAGATGAAAGAGCCGCTGTGTCACTTCGGGCTGCATGTGTCAGTCTGTGCACCTTTCAGCCCGAGCCCTTTCTTTGTCAGTTTTGCCACCTCTAGTCCCTGAGAAGCCACTTTTTGTGATTATGCGTCCCCTTTTAATTTTCCTTTCATCAAGTGGGAAAGGATGACTCTTCCTGCCTGGTGCTTTCACAGCCCACTGTCCCCAGCTCGGCTCGTGTCACCTGCCTAAGTGACAGGAGTGATATTTCACGGCGGCACAGGTCCTGCTTCATGCATTAAATATCAGCGGCAAGGTGGCAACAGGAGAGGGGACAGAAGCACTACAGGTTTTATAAGCCATCATCCTTTCAACAGCAGTCAACCCGAGGGCTCTCATTTTTACACAGGTGATTATTTCTGCTGGATTCAGTCCTACAACTACATATACATATACATATATATATATGTATATGTATAAATAAATATTTTGAGGTCCAGAACAATCCCAGGCCCACATTGTGCAGGCACTAGAGAAGGGCCCTCTCTGCACACCTGCAGAGGTGTCTGTAGGCAATAATGCCACACACTCTCCTTCTTAATAAATATCTCCACTTCTCTCCAAAATCAACTATTTCAGACACACACACACGTGTTGCAGTGTCCCATTTTTAACCCCATGGTCACTAATGGGATGTAGGGTACAGATCCCCCACGTTCACAGCCACCCACTGTGAGCCAACCCCGAGTCGCAGCAGCACTTACCCAGTCCTGCACCTCAGCTCTCAGACTGATGCCAGCATGGCTAATTTAAATCGTTAGTCAGCCTTCCTGTTTAAACAGCACAAATTAGTGTTCAGTATTTACAAAGACTAACCACGCAGTTACAGGGAAAAAATAGCTGTTATTTCACTTCTTGGGCGATGATAATAGAGCAAGTCTAAACTTCACATCAGTTCCATCTGCAAATAACACCTTTTACATTTTAAAAGCCCACGGAAGATTTAAACATGAAAACATGTGTTGTTTTAGCACTGCAGAGAAGCCAAAAGCATACTGCCAAAGGAAGCTGTGGTTAAATGAACATCGGCATTTTCTGTACTAATAGCCTCACTAAAAAGTTTCCATCTAAAGGACAGACATAGTCTGGTAGCAAAGAAACACGGGATGGGGTCAGGCGTTTGAAGTTCAGCCAGCAAGGGAGAGCCAAGGAACACCTTCAAAACCTGAACCAGAAGCAGGTAGCTATCACTCACTTCATTACACCCCCCCATATCAATTCTTCTCCTTAGGAAGAGGTATTCATTGTCACAAAGAAGAGTTAGATGGGTTCAGAAGGATTTGGATGCTAAATCCTAATTGCACCTTTGACTTTCAGTGGCCATATAAATGGTTCCGCCAGCCATAGTTGCATGGCATTTAGCTGTGCTGTTGACAAATAATGGTTTCAGTGAGAGGAGAGGCCAGAAATGTTGACAGCACATGGTTGTCAGCAGTGAAAATCCATCAGTTTGTAACTCCCAATGCCTTTGCTCAGAAGAAATGTAAGGCGATGGCAGCCTGGCTGCTAGAAGAGAGTGCTGTGCCGTGCCAGCCCCTCTGAAGTCACGTAACTTGGGACATTCAATGCGTCTCTGAGCCCCACTTCGGCTACCATTACATTTAGGCAAGCAACTTTTAACATTTGTCCATACAGAGTATCTGTAACCTCTGCTGTGTTAACATTGCAGCTTTGTGGCTTTACAATGCTTGTTTAAAAGCAAAACAATAGTGTAGATAACATTTGAAGTAGCTTTTCAAGCATAACACTAATGAAAGGATAAAGGATAAAAAGATTGGGTTTTTGTTTCTTTGTTGTTGTTGTTGTTGTTTAAAAAAAGTCTACTAGCTAGGATTTTTCTTTAGGTAAGCCTATGAAATATTCAGACAGAATAGGCCTCTCTTTTAAATTATAAATACAGTCTAGAAATCCAGGAAAGGCTACATCCTCTACAGCCCTAACAAGTAATTGTTATGGTACCCTATACATTACAGCAGTATTCTACCAAACAGCAATCAAATACTACTTGATCCTCTGATAATTACTCTCTTTACTTGTTAACGCATAAGATTTCACAGCAGACTATAGTTAAAGCTCCAGCTGGAGCATATCTAGAGTTCTGCAACAACAGTCTTTTTCAAGTGTCAGAAAACATACAATTTACTCATCTAATTTTTAATAGCGAGTCCAAGAACTGCTGTAGCATGTGAAGAAGACAACAAAGACAAAGGCGCAGCTAACAAGACACCAAGCGAAACAAGAAAACAGGCTATATTAGTAGGAAAGGGAAGGTCAAAGAAAGTCAATCTAATACTCAACAGGAAAGAATGTCTCGGTAAACGATGCTGAGCATACCGAAGTGTTTACGCCCTCCCTCTTCTGCCTCAGTCCTCACTAAAAAGGTTAATTGTGATCAAATGGCTAACAAGATTGATGCTGGCTCAGATGCCAAGTATACAAAATAAGACAAAAATCTGAAGAGACTGGAAAATACTCAGCTAGGTTGGAAGGTCTTACATCTGATGGCCTCAAAAATTTTAAAAAGGTGCGTTACAGGAACTGGTTGTACAATGTGGGGAGCAGAAGTTCAGGATAGGTGAGAATCCAGATTCCTAGGAAACAAGTAAGGGAGGATCCAGGGATTTACACATTATTCAGTATGCAGAGAAATAGTGAAATAAATAGCCTGTAAGAAAGCCGAAGATGAGGTTGAAGATGAGTAATATCCAACAAGGATTTGTGAAGAACAAATATGTGAAACAAATGTAATTTCCCCTTCTCCAACATTTTTTTAATGTTGTTTTACTTGACACTTCATAAGCAGCCTTGGGAAATGTGGTCCAGTTATTCTTACTGTAGCCTGGACAAAAAACACACTACAAACAACATACTGTTGAACTGGGAGGATGCACTGAGAAGCTCTTCAACAGATGCTGCTATTCAGGGCTTCTGTTGCAAATAGATACCTTGGAGCAAGAAACACTTCCCGACAGATTCCTTGTCAGCACTCAAGCACTCAGGAACACTTCATTAACTATAAATGCACTTCCAGATTAATTGGCTGTCCTATTTTAGTTGTTTGGCTTCTCTCAAGACTTGCATTTATGTCTTCATTTGTGAGTTTATTAGCACATGCTGAGGAGGTACAAGGAGATCTCTTGGTACAAAAGGTTCCTGTTCACACAAGATAATGCTCCTCACCTTAAAAAAATAAATAAATAAATCCTGCAGCATTTAAAAGTCACGTGTTTTAAAGTCATCTGTTTTGATGTAGACTTCCTAATTGCAGTCACTAGGGAGCGTGGAGCGGGCAATGAAAGTCAGAAAGCTACCACTGAGGGTTGCCACACAGACACTCCTCCAAAATAAACCCATCTGATACCATCTCAACATGATCTCTGGGGTTGAGTGCCCTTGATTCCCAACAAATTTAATATCAGTTTAGGGCATTCAGCAGCTCCCAGACCTGAGGGTATGTGACTCACAGGATTCAGTGAATGAGTTTTCCGGTTCAGCAGCCGCATTACTACTTTGCAGGTAATTCACCACTACAGCACAAAGTGTGTCATCCTATTTGAAACAACAGAGTACGTAAAAATGAGACAAAGCATGCTATGACTTGATGTGGTTGCTTGTGTTTTATAAAATACGTCCACCTGGAGGCCTGCGCTCACAGCCAAGCTACCACGTTGGCTTACCTATCTGGAGGATGCAAAGCTGCTTCCAGCACCCACATCTTCCATAAGCACGTACTGCATGAGGAGGCAGCTCTGTATCTTCAAACCCCGCATTTAGAGGGATGTTTTAAGAGAGCTTTGTTTTTTTTTTTTAATCCAGCTTCTTAGATGGAATAGCATTTTTTTCATTAGGATAATTAATTGAATACAGATTAAAAGAAACTTGGAATATTTATACATTGTTTTCCCTGCAATATAATTTGGCATACACGCACATTACTCAGCCACCTCTAGATTCATGGTAGAAAGTTTTTCTATTCCCTACACAATATTTTACAGCTCTTAATACATTTTCTATTGTTATACTGGTACTTAATATTCTTCCTTCAGTTAGAAGGAAAACAATAACTCAGGGTGCTTTTTCATCACTTCAGCGTGGCTTCTTGGGTGCTAAATGCACTCAGTTCTTTCAGTCTGTCCTTGCAAATTATTGCCCTAACCAGCTTCTTCTAGATTGATGCAATTGTTGTTCTTGAACTTTTAAAAGACAAATTTTCTCTATCCTCAAGTCTCAGACTCCTTCTCTTTTTCACAGGTTCTCATGTAAAGCATCTCAGAAACAGAGCGAACTGAACTTCCAGGTTTCATTATAACACCTCACAAAATAGGAACAGGTTGCCTATAAAACACGACCAGGAGCAGAGACACAACTGAAGACAGCTAGGCAAAGGGAGCTTTATGGCTGCTAAAAAGTAGACTCTAACAGTTACCAAGTAGTTTGAAAGCTAAAAGTATTTTCAAAACATATTAAAATAAATTCAAGCAGACGCTTCTGAATACTGATCTCTTTCATTTGTGGAAGGACATGCAGAAACCATTTCTATTTTATTACACAGCAAGATTTTCACGTAATTAGATTAGCTTTTTTCTGTATTCAAACTTCCTACTAATTGGTAGTGCTAGATATTTCTAAATGAATAGCATCACTTTTTCTTTCTATTTATCAGGACATGATCATATGTTTTATGCTGGAAACACTCCTTTTGCAAAATAAATGAAGTCTCAGACACAGGTTAATGGAAGCTTTGCCACTGACTTCAAAGGAACCTGAATTTTACCCACAGATCTAATGCAAAATCCTCAGAGGTTAATGAAAGTCTTTCCACTGACATCAGTGTGGTTTGAACAGAGTAAGAGTTGCTCTAATTCACTTCTTTAGATCCTGATGAAAACTCTTAAGCATTCCTCTAAGTGCATGCTTCAACGCTTTCCTAATTTGGGCTGTATTTATCAGTGGAAAGGAACCAGATGTTTTCTTTCAACAGTCTTTACTTTGCTCTATGGGCTGAATATGAAAGTAGCTTCTGGTCCCATTATATTTTCATAAGGTTGGTTAGAAAGCTATCTGGGAACTTTCATTCCCAAGCACTTTAATCTTGTAAGACATTCTTCTCAACTTGGTTATCTAGTTTCTAACACCCTAATTCCTGGAATGGATCATTATATATGCTGAAATAATAACTTCTCTCTTGATCATTTCTTCCAGAAGGATTTCTTGCAGAATTGTCAAGACCATGTAAAATTTAGCATTAATTACCCTAAGGCATTTCACACCAACAGTTGTTAAGCAGATCTATTAAAACCAATGATGATTTCCAAGTGCAACCTATGAGATACGTACATGATCCACCATCTATTTAAGCATACAGAAAATGTAAATCCCTCTTCTGCTCCGCCCTCCACTCCAACCCCCAATGTGTATGATGTTTTCAAGATTCAAGTGGGGCAGCACTGACTAGGAAACATGAGCATGATTAATAACCAGCATGCAAAACCAGAACTGAACCCCAAAATGTTTTCTTACGAAGATTACAATGGGGCTCTCATTATAGCCATATGAGAGAAATTGTAGGAAATAAGCAGCTACAAGTCCCCGTCAGGACTATGAAATCTGAACTAACAGGCATTTTACATATACCTAACTCCATATCCACATCGTTTCTGATCCTTACAGAAAAGATAAAGGACTATTAGCTGCTTTCTACAAAGGTGAATCAAGACAGAGCGATCTCTAGTTTGCACAGGAAGACCCTGGCTGAATGAGAACACAAGCCTTCAAACCCAGTCCTAAACCCTCTTAATCATAACAGCAGCCACCTTCCAATCTTTTGTTCCCTAAAGCTTGCAGGAATAAGCCTACCCAGTAGCTGTAAAAGACCAAATATTTGAAACACCGCTGCAGGAGCAGAGCTGAGTCATGAAACCTGCAGAGACCGGTGCCACTTGCTCTCCAGGACAGCAGCACATTTACTGGTAAAAGAATTTAAATGGCAGTAGCAGCAATTCCTATATAGAGCACCTCTGAAGCAGTCCAAGGGAAAACTACAGCAAAGAAATTTCAGTAAGGAGTAAAACAAAGCAAAATTTTGCTGTAAACAGCATCCTTGCCATCCCTCTGGTTCTGCCACCCAGTGTGGCAGATGGGATACTGGCAGGTGCTGGAAGGATCTTAGTGCTAGAGAAGAAAAGAGAAGAGAGCTCCATCTCAGGCAACAGCAACACGTGCTGAAAATCCAACAAGTTACAAGAGTGGTGACGACTGGTCTCCATCTTACAAGATCACGTCTCATCATGTGCACGGAGACATCTGACCTGTGATGGGAGCTTCTAGACACACCCGAGCCACAAAGAGAAACACAAGTCACAGTCATCAACGGCACAACATAGTGAAGTCAATGAATCAGCTACTCCACTGGCATAGCTTATAAATCACTCAGATTATGTCGCATTAGTCATGCTCCCAAGCGTAAGTTGTTTTCATTTTAATTTAGAAAAACTATCACACTTATTCCATTGAGCAGGAGGGGGAAGCATTCCTGCCCTACTCTAACCTTATATAGTGATATGCAAAAAACACAGCCATATGTCTGGGGGAGGCAGTTGGTAGGACGTGGGCTGTACTGAGTGAGTATTTTACTGGATTTGTGAAGTTCTCGGGACACTAGGCACTTTGGGCCCCATCCAGTAAAAGATAATTGGAGAAGAACCCAAGTGCAACTCGAACTAATTTTTCTGGAGCTTCGGTGGTAGAGAAGCAGTGTTTGGAGAATGTTTGCTCCATTTCCCAGATCTAGGTACTTCAGGGATCTGTGCAAGATTCCAAAGAACTAGGAGACAAACTGTTCAAAATGCTAGAATATAACAATCCAGTTTCTAAAAATAATGCCAATTATGATAAATGTAGCACCATTTGGAACAGAGATATGGTCACAGAAGTATTTTCCAGAAGCTGGAGAAAGTGCTAGCTTCAAAATAGCAATTTTTCTCTTTGTGCAACCAAAAATTATCTTCTGCTTTTATTGTCTTCTGGATACTTTTGAGCACCCAGACTTCAACCCTGGCCAAAAGAAGCCCAGAGTAAGGTAGCCCAGGGGTCCCCATGCAAGCCACCACAGGTGCTGTGGCACTGGCCCCTTCGAGCAGCACTGAAGAGCCGCATGCAGCGAGCTAGGAGCTTCTGAACACACCGCTGCTGTGATTCCTGAGCAAACTGAGCTGGGGAGCCCAGATGTAGGAAATCAAACACTGAGTACTCCACACATTGGCAGAAGAGAGCTGCTAAGTATGCCAACAAACACATTTCCATTCTGAACCGCTGGGAGTTCTTGCTTTGCAAGCACAGATTACACATATGGGGAAAGCATTATTCTTCTGTTCAAAGTTATTTTTCATTAATTAAGGAATAAAGCTAAATTCTCTGTGTGCAATGAAATGCAAGCGTCATTTAAGCAGACAGCTAATTGTTTTATGGTTTAACTGGCCAGATCTTCCTAGTGGCCGTCACATCCTGAGTTCAGGTATAGTCTCTGGTCAGGCCATTTATTTATTCTTCTGATACTACAGCTCTGCAAAGATTTACATAATAGCATGAATGTTTGCTGGTAACATAAGCCCTGTGTTTCACTGCAATACCTCAAGCAATTTGCTGACAATATTTTTCTGCTAAATTAGATATGGAATTTAGAGCAAAAAGCTGCTGTCTTGACAGACACAAAAATTCCCTTGATACCGAACAAAGGGTTCCTCTTTATTTAATGGCCAATAATGAACCAAGAAGTTTTGAGGGAAGGAAACACTATTGGAAAATTAATGATGATGAACAGATTTGGAAAAGCTCCAGCAGAATTTAGATTTCCTTCTCCCCCCAGCCCCCAGCATCTTCCAGTATTGTTAATGCAAAACAGAAACAGAAAAGAAAACTTAAAAAAAAAAATACAGAAAAAAAGCTAAGAACTCCCCCAGGAAGGTCTGAAACAATGAGACCAAAACAGAGGATGTGAGGATGATGCACAGCCCAAAGGAGGAGTGAATTGCCCAGGTGGATTTCAAGGCTAAAGAGGGATCTTCAGACAGCCAGAGAGAACATTTCAAGTAGGTGACACAGACACCTTGGCTGGAAGCGCCCGGCATGCTGCAGTGTGAATTTTCTTCCGTTAGAGGACCTGGAGGATCCGTGCAGAGGTGGTGGCGCAGGATGGGGACATGGGAGCCCAGCCCAGTTCTCTGGAGCATTGGAGCTGCTACTTTCAAAAACAGGATTTTGGAACAAAGCAGGTAATATTTTCCTTTCAAAATCAAAATATTCCAGTAGGGTTTGAAATTTCAATTCACTGTAATGATGCAAAGGTGTTTGTTTTGGTTTGGTTTGGTTTTGGCAAAAGTTACCTGAGGGTACTTAATACTTGTACAGAAACACTTAGAAGACACGCAGAAACATAACCGCCACATGTAAGAGAGCAACGTCATTGCAGCAAAACCCAAAGAGGAGGGATGACGGAAGGGAGACAGAGCTGTGAAAATGAATGACGGGCCTACCTCTTGTCCCTGGGCCTCTGCACCTGTCCCACAGAACAAAAGCTGCCGTCAAGGGGATCAGTAGGAAAACCATAACAGAACTTTATTCTATTTTTCTACCACAGCAGAAGCTTTCCTGTGATTTAAACTTGTCTTTTTTCCAGGGCTAATCTCAGTCCTTACTCTCATACACTGCAGCTCCTTCCTCCTGTTCAAGTCAGAAACTTTGAAAGCTTAAGTTTCAATTAGGGAAGGTAATTTGAACATTGTCTGTACTCTAGGAGCTTTTACAGCAAAAAGGAAGGCTGTTTAGGATAATGCACTTCTGAGCACCTGCATACCCAACAGTAAGTGCTTTGCCTGCAAGCCATCTCTATGAGCACTTGTATCATCAATGTTTCCCCTTCTCCTAATTACTGATTTTTCCTCATCCATCAATAATTAATGCTTACTTCTGCATCCAAAACTGACTGCCTTGGCATCAAGACAGACATTGTAGAGCTCGCTAAGTGACTGCAGTCCTCAAGCTCTGCCTCCACCACAGAGGCAGCCCAAGGCTTCCCATAACCCACACCTTGTTGGCCCGGCAGCAGAGATGGCACTGAGTTCTCCCAAGGATGAGGAGATCTGGACAGAGCACCAAGACTTTACAACTGCCCCTGGAGAAACAAAAGAGCAAGATGCTGCTGATCCTTTCTTTAGAGTCACACAACTCACAACTGGTCCTCAGCAAGAGCAGCCGCAGCCCAGCTTCCCACTGCAGGCAGCGTCAGCAGGGCAGGGCACACACCACTGCAGCCCCTCACTCTCCGAAAGCACTGCCGTAACTTCAGCCAGCTTTTATGCTGTGTGCTTTACAAATCTGGGAATTTCATCTTCAAGGCCTATGCACAATGATTTATAATTTATACATTTAATATAACTTTTATAATTTTCTTTCATAATTTACTGCAAGGTTCAGCGACCCACTTTGATCAGCACTCAGTCCTCCTTGGTCAAGAGGAATTTCTTATTTCTAGTTCAAGAACTCCTCGCTCTTACCTCCCTTTCCATTTACCGAGCAGAGCTGCTCAAAGCTGACATTCAGTTTCACAGAAAAGGGCTGAACATTTGAAACTTGCATTTTTCTCCAACTGACCAGATGAAGAATAGCATCTTTCCAAAAACCTCCACAAAATAGAAAAGCTAAAATATAGAAAGTTTGGGTATCTTCATTTCAATGCATAACTTTTAGGTCCACAACTGCCAAAATTAATGAAACTTGGTTTCTACTGAGTGTTAAAAGCTGAGTTACTTGAAGGCTGCAGCATAAGCTTAGCCCCCGTGCCACACAGGAGCACACAGAATGAGAGAACCTTCCACCACGCCAGGCAGTTGCACAATGAATACTTTCTTACCATCTGTGGAAACTAGTCTGGGGCCCACTTTCTTCTTTTAATACTATTCAAAGCTATCTCATAGCTCTGAGAATGCAGCCCCGCTGCCGTGCCTGACTGTTCAAGAGCTCTTAGCGATGCCGAGGACCCCAGCAGTGACACACGGGGCGATGGCACTAGTCTCATTTTTCTTTCAGAAGCAGGCTGAACTATTCAAGACAGAATTTATCACTACTTCAAGCTAAGTATGTTCTGTTTGGGTAATTTTTCTCCCCTCAGGAGAATATATCAAAATAATTAAACTCACAAAGAAACCCCCACAACTCGGGTTCAGATGAAGTAAGTAGTTTTCCAGTCAGCTCTGTATGTACTCCAATCGCGTGCCCCTAATGATACAGCAACGCAGCCTGCTGGAACAGGCACTTGCCTTAGTGCACATGAAACTACCCCTGACTCATACAGAAGGCTCAGACCAGACTATTTAAGCATGTGCTGTTCCTATCAGCCCTCCGCGGCGCCTCTCCCTGAGCCCGTAATGATCCCAGTCCACGTTTCCGCAGGCAATGGGGAACGTTGACCACAGGGCCAGCCGGGTTTGGTCACCAGGCAGCATTTCATTCAAGGGGCTTGGTCAGCAGCGCCCACTCTCGTTCAGACCTTCACAGGTAGAGCTAGAATAATTATCGTTTCATTTAGGTTTATACGTTTCTATCAGCTTTTCAGAATACAGATGCTGCTCAAAAAGCAAGAACTGCACCTGAGGATGCAGTGGGATGCCTCCAACAGATATGGGAGACAGAGAACAGAGGAGAAAAAAAGAAAGAAAGTGTAACTATTTCAAAATGTCCCTACAGACAGTCATTTCGGTATCATTTTTCCAATGCCAGAATCGTTCATTTGCTTTTCCAACTGCTGTTTCTATTCATGGCGATATTGAAATGAATTATGTCCTAATAATGCAGGGGGCTACGGCATCACCTGAGCACTCTCCAGCTATTTTTGGTTCCACCACGATCGTTCGCTTCTGCTGTGACTTCAGCAAATGTACTTACCTTGCGTGGGGATATTAAAAATATCTGAAGCACATGATAATGAAACAGTTTCTATTACTGGAGACTTTTTCCTGAACATAAGTTATAAATTGCAAGTATTTACTGCATTTGCTGTAAAATGCATTAGCTAAAAAGAACAACTAGACCAGTTATTACCCAAAATTTTAATCACAGTCACCTGTTACGCTACTGTGTCATGCTGAGTTGTTCTGTATAACTCCAAGAAGGTCCTTCCATTCACAGAGGTAATACTTTTATTTTGGTCATGGATATTTAACTAAGATCATGTAATTACAGGGGAATAGTCCCTTCTATTAACTGTGACCAGAAGCGCTTTGCAAATGCTAAGATACATAGCTAACTAGCCAAAGTCTAGTTAAACACTTGCTATTTGTGTAACTGTTGTAGAATAAGAAGTGGGAAGCGCAAAGCCTTTTGATGAGCATACAACTGAAAGCAAAAGCTACATAAACACAAAAAAACACAGGAAATGAACACTACAGAGGATCATGTGGATCAATCATGTAGATGCATACACAATTCAGAAGAATGCTTGCTAGAAAACCATCAGAAAAACAAACAAAGGAAGGTAAATGAGGGCCTGTCCCCCAAGCATGCAGAAATCCTGAAAGAGCATCAGAAAAGAGAGGGCAACTCTGTCTTTCCTCATTTCAGAGCCCTGCTTCCTTCTGTGCTGATCAGGGTATCGGGAAGAAGAAAACGTAACGCACAGAGAGGCAGATATCACAAGATACACCAACTCATCTGTTTTGGTTATCAGGGAAGTCTCAAAACAGTAGCCAAGGAGGATTAAGATAGGGAAGGCTTGGCATAAGCTGCAGCTAATTAGACACATGGCAGGGAGAGCTGGTCATACATAATTAACTTGCTGAAATTCATTGCACCATAGTGCTGGGAGCCAGGAGTCACGGTCCTACAGCTCCTTAGCTTACACCAAATCAAAGGGGGAGGGCAGGATCCTGCTTCAGTTACCTTCTCTCCTCCCGTCATCACTGACGAAGCCTCTCCCGGAACATCACGTTCTGTGCAAGGTCACCATCCCAGGAAGGGTTCTCTGAATTGTGTTACCCACCCAAATTACAAACAAAAGAAGTTGGAAGAGCTTCTGTAAAAAGGACTGACGGGTTTGAGAGGTGTCAAGGTACCAAAGGTTTTTGAATTACAACAATTTGGGGCAAAGACAGGTATGAATGAAAATTGCACTCTAAAGTCACAGCTCTCAGCAGGTGAATTTTTCTCATCCTCCACAACTTTACCCAAGATACTCCAGAAAGCTCAGCTGGAGGTCTTAAGTTTTAATTCTTGGCCTGACTCCTGTCTAATTCTCACGGCTAGGAGGGCACTTCCTAATTCCCTATTGAATAATCATACTTAGAAAGAAAAAGCATTTCAGGAACAGCTGACTGCATACAGTGAATGCAATCTGCAAAGAAAGCAACATGGTACAGGATGTCAAGAAGGATAGAACTTCTTGTTCTGCCATGGAAGGGAGATGTAACGGCTGACCTGTCCCATGCTGGACAGAACAGTCCCACTGCAAGTTCTTTGGAAAGTGAGATTTGAGGGCAGTTATTCTCCAACAAATGCAGAACAAACCTTGTGATTGCTTGTAAGAGCAGCACACCCAGCACATGCACCGAGGAGTCCTTTCCAGTCTTGAGCTCCCACCCTTGAGAAGCAACACCTACACTAAAGGCAGAGAAACTGAACCTCTGCACAGAAGTTTCATCTATAGATAAACCACACCAGTAATTTTTGGTATTCACTTTATTCAGATATTATTCTACCATGTGTCAGGAGACAAGCTGAACGTGACAGACACCCCCTCGATACTGCAATTAAAGCTTTTTGTGGCTGTATTGGTAAAAGATGCGCTAATATTGAGTATTTGCTTCTTGGTGTGCTTCACACACACAGACTTGCACTGTGCAGACTACAGAATGTCAGAATAAAAGCATCTTGGCACACTTACTTAAAAAGAGCTCCTAAACTACTCTTGGCAAAAGGCAGGGTAAGAGCAATTTCAAATTTTCTGTTATGAGCTATCTTAAATTTTAGTCTTTCAGCAAATTTTCTTGAGTTGCATCCACTACAAAATGCATGGCATGTTTCTGAGAGTCTTTCAGCTCAGCTGTGCCTGCTCCTACTGCCTCCAAAATAGAACCTGAAGTAACAGAACCCAAAAAGATACAAGCCTCCGTTATTGTGTCTCCTTGCCTATATTAGCAGATGGCCATGCCCGAGACAACAAAACACATAGCAAATATTCCCTTTACAAAGGGGAGCGGTGCCTTGCAGTATCTACAGCATTAGGCCAAGCAGCTTTATGGTACCACCAGCACCAACGCCTCTGGCAGGAGTGTCAGCTCGGAGAGCTCTGAGGGGGCCAACTTCCCTGCGCTCCCCTCCCACCAAAGCCCACAGTGTCAGCAGGCTCAGCACTACCCTAGAGCATCGCTTACCTTCCTACAGAATTTCTCCACGAAGGCACGCACGCGTGTGAGGAAGGAGACAGCTGCACAGATGCACGTGTGCAGAAGGCTGACCCTGCGATCTCAGTGCTGGCAGCTGCAGCGGGAACAGGGAGGGTGGGCAGAGCAGCACCTTTCTTAATACTGCCTTAGTGTGAGACAGGCGTGAATTGGGTTCCTCTTTCCCCAGGTACGTATAAAAACCATCACTGAAAACCCTCCACTTCATCTACCGCAGCTACAGAGTTATTTCAGCTATCAGAAGCAGATTAATTTAGAAATGCCACCGCAGCACTTAGCAATGGTAGTTTGGGCTTCATTCATTAATTCTACTCTAATGCCACATTCCTTCCTCTGAGCGTCCCATAGTCCCACCCGATTCCATCAGCTGGAGAGAGAGCTTGCAAAGGGAATGCAAGGAGTGGGGTAAGGAGAGGAAAAAACGCACAGGTTGCATGTCTAGTGAGAGATTTCAGGGTTTTGCTGAAAGATTCTGGGGATTGTTTGTGAGCTTTGATTTATCTTTTATTATTATTTTCTAAATCCAAGCAAAACAACAGCAATTTTCCCCGGGAAAAATAAAAATCCATTTCTGAAAACTAATCAAACCCATTTCTGATGAAAGCCTCCAATAAAGTCTCCACCTGAAATGGGTAAGTTGCATGATCCTACAGACACCGGCCCAGACAAGGCTGGATCTCCTCAACCACTCAAAACAGACACTCTTCCCCCAGTACAAGGCTCTTCAGTGCCAGATTCATTTTATTATCAAAACCGTAAGTACTAGCTTTGATGGATGATTTCAAACAGATATTAATGCCTGCCTACCTCTCCGTATATTGGCAGTTTGCAGGAGCGCAGCTTCCTCATCCAGCTGAGTAAGCCCTCCAGGCTGCTAGATTATGAATTGACCTTTGAGTGCCATGAGAAATGTTGCCGTCATTCTTTTCAGGGGAGTTTGTTTTTTTCCAAGAGGGACAAGGGAGGGAGGAAAATCCATTCAAAAGCAGTAAGCTGTTTTCATAGTATAAATGCATCTTGATGAATGGAATTTTCATTACAAATGGGTCTGACCTTTAGTAAATAGACCTGCTCCTTTAAAAGCCTGCCCCGATATCCATTAAAGACAAGGGAAAGATGCACGGAGATTTCAGCTGTAGATGTACTGGACAAAAATGTATTAGATAGCATTGGCTCTTCAGATTGCTATTTAAGACATTTTCATTATGTTTTTATATATTCTTAAATTTATAATACTATACAATTAGTACTTTGTAATTCAGTCTCTTTGAAAAAATTAAGCGTCAACAAAACCAACAGTAGGCAGATAATTTTCCTGATTAATTTCCTTCTTATCTTTTCCACAAGGCTTTATTAATCCGCAGTCTTCTCTTTTTATTAGCTATTTCTATGGTGCGAGGAGCAAAAAAGAACAGAGACAAAAATCAATTCTTGCCACGCTGCAGATCCAAATTTTTTGTGGAGACTTTTTCATGAGAGGTGTTCGCATGCTAGTGGATTTATGCATTCAAATCCAGTGGGCAGCCATCAGTCAGTAGGAGGGAAATGGGAACTTTTGCAAAGACATTTGTAATTCTAATTATCAAGTTTAGCAAATGAGGAAAGTTGAGCATCATCAGATCTCCACATTATATGTGGTGGCAAGAGAAGTAGTTGCTCTCTGCTTTTTATTCAGCATGCCCAAGTTCTGTCACTTCAGCTGGAACTAAACACATGCACTGAAGAGATGCTGAACCCCTAAATGTTTGACCTCTATAACAAGAGTCACGATTGATGTACCAATTTTGTAGACAAACTCTTTGTCACTACTGAAGTGTCATTAACAAACATGTTGCTCCCTCCCAAAGCACAGATTTTGGCGAGTGAGTAATTCTACCACTTTATGGTATCCACAGATTTTGTTCCAAACATTGACAGCTTTCACAGTCGTTCCCACTGAATCGCAATGTATTGCTCTTTAGACAGCATTTCCGTACCACTAAGAACTACTCACTAAGATACGGTACCTACACAAATATTTAAGCTGGTAGTTTCTATCTCCATCCCTGTATTAACCAACAGGAAGGGGCTGTTCATAAGTGATGACTGTAGGTTCACTAAGGTATCCAAAACTCTGGATCCACCAGCTCGTGTTGACAGCCAGCCTCTGCTCGTACAGGGGGCAAGATGTTGGCTTCAGTCTTGATTATAAATCCCAAAGCAGCAGAAGTAAGCAAGTAGCTAATACATGCTTTGTGTAGGGATAACAAAATGAGAGAAATTCTGATGAGGCTTTTTATCTCCGTTTGACTTGTCAGCTCACTGAAATTTTTCAGTAGGTCTGATGGCAGATTTTATAAATCTCCATTAGGAAACATTCACTTCATCCTGCATGAGTCAGTAATTCCAGTGAGATGGCAAAGTCTGAGCAACCAGCCCTACGACAACGTCGGAGGGGGGCAAGTCACAGATTTGGGCTGGGGTTGTCTGGGTCCCACACCCTCACTTCCCTGCTCAGCCACATCTCCCCCTACCTCCACCGCCCTCCGGTACCTCCCCACTGCTCCCAAAAGAGACCCTTAATAGGTCTAACCAAGATGACATATGAGGGATGGGGGCTCATGCTGACTTCGGGGGACTGGAGAACTCTTTCCAACTCTGCTCCTTATTAAACCCTTAAAACAAAGCACTGCATCCGATAGGCTTTGCCACAGGTGGTAATAACAATGCTATTTTAGACCACATTATTCTGCCAACCATCCTGGAGCAAATCCAGATTAATTCCACTAAACTCAGCTTGAGTTGTTGCAGATCTACGGCAGTGCAGGGACAGCTTCACAGGCCACATGGTGCCGGCAGACTGCACACCGAGCACAACAGACCCAGGCTGAGATTCAGCAGGTGGGCGACCACAGCCAAGCAGCTCTTGGAGCAACACATGCTGTCCAGCCTCGCTGCCTCCCTGGGATAACTGGGATACAAAGTTTACCCCCAAAAATGCAGTGAAACAAAACAAGAGCAAAAACACATATTTTCCTTGCCAACTGTCAAAATTGCCTGTTTCCCTCTGCAAAATAACTTTGCCTGCACACTGGGGCTAGGAACCAGACCCTCCGGGCCTCCTCTATATCTTATTCCCAACTGAGGCTCACCAGGAACAGCAGTGCTGGGCAGCTTGGTTTCAAAACTGGCTCATCTGAAGGGCAACAGCCTATTTATTACTGACCTGCTATGTGACACCCAAGAGAAGCATTTCATCTTGGAGACTGCAATAGCTCTTCTTGCGCGAGCTGATCAGCTCACCTCCTGAAAGCCCATGCTGTCAGAGAAGGAAAAAAATACCTTGATTCTCTTACCAGGGCTGAAACTACATCAGTGCAAAAGCCATTGGGAAATCCTCCAAGCCCTTAAAACTTTATCGTGGTCTCCAAACAATAGCTTTTCCATTTCAGGATTTTCTGACTCGCCTGCTCCAGCCGAGCACCCACCCAGAATTACAATCAGGGAGCACAAAAAGGAGAGCGTAGACCGGGGCAAGCCTGTCCCAGGCTGGAAGAAGAGAGAAATGCGCCTGTAAGCTGGAGGTCACGGGCACGGCTGCCCTCATAACTTGTGTTTTGAGACTGACTTATCGCTTGAGATGAGAAAGCATCGCACCAAACCCTCTCCTCGCTCACGGATACTTGGTGAGCACACCAGAGGCTCTCTCTCTGCCAGCGGATGTGATGCAGCTATTCCTTTGTGAGACGCTCCTTTTCTGTGCAGACCGAAGTATGGTGTATTATGGAAACAGCTCAGATATTTTTAGATGTGAAAATGCATCAATACAGTAAACTGGGACACAGAAAAGAAAACTAAGCTGGGGTCCAGCACGGTAGCATTTTGCACACAGTGATTAAGGAGTTGAATTAACTGAAGTGCCATTAACTCTGCTCTGGTCGGCAGTGGTGGATGGATTCCTGACAAGGCTCGTCCTCTTTACAACGGCCTGGTGGTTTCGCCATGCAGCAGCCTCAGGAAAGGCAGCCTGGCTTAATTCAAATAAAAGGGAAAACTCTAAAACAATATTGCCTATAAAAGTTGATTTTACTCCTGAGTAAAACCTAAGCTGCTTGAGTGTCAAAGCAGAGCTGGGTCACCCTCTGCAGAGGACAGCCATCCATCAGCACAGCACTTTTAAAGCGTATTTTTAAAGCATCTGGGCGAAAAGCAATTAATGGTAAAGTCCATATTTATTGCATTGATTTTAACCACACTTATTACTGTACAGGACAGCATTGTTGTGTTTTTGGGGGTGCAGTTCAGATTTGGCAATAGACTGCCAGACACATTACAACCCAACATACATCGCAAACTGGGCTTCGGAGCCAATGACGTGCTCCCAGGTTAACTTGGCTCCAGCCACAAGGACTTTGTTCAGCTCCTACAAAACTCGATGTGATGGGCACAAACAAAACCAGAAACTTGGTGCTCACCTCCTGCTGCCATGGAGGAGGTGGGTCGGAGATGCCAGATCGAAGTGGGGACCTTTTGCTCCAAGAGACCTCCGCGTCCCCAAAACTATCGCCAGTTTACGGGAAAGCAGAACGCTGCCGGGATCAATAGTTGCCTGTGCAGCTTTTTGATGGTGAAATTAAACCTTGGGCCTCACCGAACTCTATGAGGACCTTGGTTTGCTTTTACTGCTGACAAGATTTTATCTTAGGGCCACCGAGCAAGCACTTCTGAGATAACTACACACACGGGAGATTCCCAGGGAGCGGGTAATGCCAAAATAAGGACACAGCTCCTTTTAATTGTACCGAGTACAGCATGAACAGAGCAAGAAGAAACACGCACAACATTATGTTATTAAAATACACAAAGGACAGAAGAATAGAGAGAACGAACGAAGAGCAGGAGTGGAACAGCCCAAACATTACCTATTTAAGAAAACATATTTTTAGACTTCTTTAAATTAAAAGGTGCAGTAGTAAGACAACGGGGACTATTCACCTCTCAATGCCACTTGTGCTACAGTAACCATGAAATCTCACCCCAGACAGGACCAGTATTTTTATTAGAAATAAGAGAATTTAGGCTGTAATATGGTCACCTGGGAACAAGGCACTCAATATTTTCTCTTCACTTTCCAAATGTACAAACCTTACTCTCCAACACATCCTTCTGAAGCACTAAACAAGCAATCATACGTTGCAGTGTTTGGATGACAGATTGCTTCCCAATAGCTTTTAAAGCAACAAATCCTTTAAAAAGATCAAAACTCCTTTGATAGCAAGTGTTCTCCTCTAACTTCCCTCAACTTGCTTCTCATCTTGAATCATCACCAGATCACCTGGGGATCGACTGATTTGACAACAATTTCATTGACAGTGACGGTGATGAGCAGCTGTAACAACCGAGATGTTGCTGTCGGAGGAGCAGGGAACGCAGCTGAGGAGATGCTCTTGCCTCTTTTTGGTCTCTTCCCAACACTTCGCTGTCGGTGCAGGGACCGGGACTGGTGGGAGTCACGAGGGGGCAGCCCTGGCTGGCAGGAGCTGGGGTCGCTCCGGGCAGCATCCACACAATGCTCCCCAACTTAAAAGCTGTGTGATTTCCCCCACAAAACGTCATCCAAGTCTGTGATTTTCAACCCCTTTTCAGACACAGAGAAAACCAAAACATGGAGTTTCACTGAAATAAAACCTGGGCAGCTGCCCAGGCTCATCCAGGGCTTTTGAGCCACTGAGGATGCCCTGCAAGCCCAGCAGCTCATTTTCAACTAGGAGCCAAGGACTAAGCATAGCAGATGCTCCAAGCAGCAGCTCTGGATCTTTGTGGGGCCAACACAAGCTCAGATGTTGCAGAAGCGCCATGAAATCAGGCTGCCAGATTACAGCAGTGCAGGGCTGATACATCTGCACAATGCTTCCTGCTGCACGCACAGGGCAGGGGCTCCTGGGGGCAGCCGTACGCCCAGTCCCAAGGCACGTGTTGGTGGGGTATCTGCTGCTGTCCCTGCCCTGCTCCTCCCAGCCAGCAATCCCACAGGCATCACAGACCGACAATACCTCTTTCACATACGAAGGCCTTCAACATACAGCAAAAACCACAGACATCCCTTTCTGTGGTCTCATCTAGCCCATGCCTAGAATTTATTCAAACTGCATTCCAGTTTAAACTCTGCTACATCTACAAATACCTCCTAGAGGCAGGCAGACAACTACTTTTATGTTCTAACGGCCTTTTTTCTCTAGCTTGGTGCATGTAAAGTATCATCGTGGATGTTCCTATTTCTCTTTTTCCCAACTGTAAATATTTGGTTCCATTTTCACTGCATCTTATCCTTATCTTTAATATCATATAAATAGAAACCTGTGCAGTTTCTCCATTTACAAATACATCAAGATTAATTTGCATGCTGAAAGCTTAAATCAAATGTTTTAAACCGGACACGGATAAAACAGTAATCCACTGCTGGGCTAAATTCCAAACAAGTAAATAAAATAGATTTGATATCAGAAGCAATAAACAATGGCAACGCCAATTGCTCATTAGAATTCCCACTCTGCAAACACAACTGCCAAATACTTTCATAAAAGCAGTGAAAATAACAACAAAGATCCCTAGCCCCCAAACTACGATTCCTCTTCAAGCTTTCCTCCTTGCTTTGGCCACGTTGGTGTGTGTTCCCCAAATACTTGGAGGTCCAAAGCACTTAGGAGTCGGTATCCTGAAATCAGCCTGTGGGATGGGAAGGGAACCAGAGCATTCCCATGTAATTTCTAACACACCTGTAAGGCAGCAAAATGCTGCGGCTCGTTCTTTTCCTGAGCTGCCATTGCAACTTTTAAAGTTGCAGCTGCACTTGCTGCAAACACCCACCTTGGTGGGGACAGACCAGGAGATTGCGGGTGCTGCCCCCAGCAAGCTGCCACCAGCCCGAGTCCTAGTGACTCATGCACAGCCCCGCGGCTGAGTCACGGCTCCTCCTCTGCTCCACTGCTCGCTTCCAAGATCCGAGGGAGGCGATCCACTCTGGAGCAGTAATTATGCCTCCCGGAAAACAGAGAGGCTCAGTATTGCCAGTCTGTAGTATTCAAATATGATGAGTCAGCCCCCCTGAAGTTGTGTGGCTGGCTTTAAAAGTCACGTAGTTTTAAAAATATTAAGTTTGTGGGGTATGTGTTTTTTTTTTTTTTTTTACTCACTTTCTGATTGTTATTTTTAGCCCTTCTGTGCAAGCTGGTTTAAAAGCGTGCTTTTCTCTTCCACCTCCTCTCTTCTCCACTCTCCTGTGAAATGAAAGGCGAGATTCTCGCGTATTGACTTGAATTCACACTTCAGAAAAGACACCAGGCAGGTCCAGACCATGTGAAGTGGCACTAGTGGGAGCAAAGGGTGACCTTCCATGGACCAACAGATGCGAGTCAAGCTAGGACACCAAAAAGCCTCTCCAAATTTAACATCTTTTGTCCTTCACCCCTCTCAGCACTGTGCTGAAAGAATGCTGTTTAGCTACAATAGCAGGCAGTGTATGTCTGCCTACACCAAAGTATTGCACAGGACGTGAGAATTTATTTTGAGCCCTTGGAAGCCGGAATACACACAGGGCATCGGTTGATATGTCAGTCTGAGATCTCTCTCAGATCTCAGGGCTCGCACACATGTGATTGAAGTTTTCAGTCTCAATTCCCCCACCACTGAGCTTTCTGCATAGGATGGCCACCATACAGCCAAAACACATCAAAACGAGTCACCAGCAGAAGCCCTCCAACTCGCGGCACCAAGCGGTGCTGTCACACTGCAGTCACCCCAGCGCAGATCAGGAGCCGATGCGCTCCCGTGTCCAACCACCCAGACACAGAGCCGTGCGGCTCGGCCGTGCCAGCTCCTCCCAGCAGCCCGGCCAGGGCAGAGTGGCCAGATGGGATTTTTGGCCTTGACTTGGTCTCCAGCATCCTGAAATCAGATCTGAATATTATACATCATGGAGGGGGATGCTCGGAGCTTATAAGCACAAGGGGAACACGCACCTGAACGAGCGTCCCTGCAGTAGGTGACTGCCTTTTCAGTGCCTGCTTTTACGGCTTTTCTCCTTGAAGACATGCACGCGGCACCTCGTAGCCTGGCAATGAAAATCCCTCCCCTTGCCGCTCTGCAATATCTCCCTGCATGGTAGAGCTCAAAGCAAACCCAGGCTGCCCAGGGCTCCGCGAATGCCGTAAGCCTTGATGTCCACGCACACAAGGCCAACACCTGTGTCAAGGAGGCTGCTCGCCAGCCAGGGATCTGTCCCTGCTGCCTGCAGGACTGGGACACGTGTGGTGTATGGGAACAGAGCTGCAGCATGGGACACGTGTGGTGTATGGGAACAGAGCTGCAGCATGGCACATGGGGAAATAAAGGCACATGCAAGTATACAAAGGAGAGTGGGGGGCGAGATATGTTGATGTTGTTCAGTTAAAAAGGAAGAAATCCAGGATTCTCTTGATGTCACGTTTGTTTTTGCCTTATAAATAAAGCCAGCAACTAGAAAATCTAGCTCTTTCGCTTTCTGCAAGCTTCTGCTGGTATCCCAAAGCATTTCATCCTGAGGTCCTGTTGTTACCTAACCTTTGGTCAGCTTGACTTGCAGGTGTTTAAGCAAACAGCATGTACAAGGGCAACGCAAGCTGCTCAGCAGCAGTTTCTTTTCTTTCCCCTTCCTTTCCCAGCCTTCTTTTCCTACAAGAAGGGTATGAAGAAGCGCACCAGGAGGTTGTCCTGTTCCACAGCCACTTCTTGGAAGGAGGAGGCAGTGCCTTTGACTACAACACCATTTCCCTACTCGAAAGGAAATTCTTCACCAGCTGGCAGACGCATGCAGCTCTGTATGTCATCATGGGGACTGCAAACCAGCATATTCTTCCCGGAGTTTTACCCCCAGGTTTATGTCTCCAGCTTGTTCATCCTAAAGTTTTGGAGTTCTGCCAGTACTAGTGGAAAAAGAAAACGTATAAATAGAAAGCCATATAAATAGAAATCCAGGGAAATCACATAAATATCACGGAAAGACTTGCCACAGCGCTCTGTATACCTTCACACTGCCACAGAGGAACTCAGCACCAGCACATGGTTATACAACGAACAAGCAGCCGAGACAGACTACTCCATAGAAAAGCAAAATGTTACATGCTTCTAAACAGCCTTTTTCCCACCAATGACATTTCTGAAGGAACAAACAGGAACAGCCTAACACTTCCAAGTGCTTAACGCTTCATAACAATGACTTCTATTAAAAAAAATTTAAAAAATCAAGTTGCAACATGAATATCAAAGACACAGCCAGCAGCTCTCCCAAGTGGACCCGCACAGTCATCTCAACGTACCAGGACACATCTGTGACTAAGCTGTCACGAACAAGATGTTCTCAAATCCACGAGAAGAAAACTTTACAATAGGGCAGCCATTAAACCTGCTTGGTGAGCTGCAATGTGCTGCTGTCTGCAAACTAGCACTGTTCTATTGTGCTCAGCCTCCACTGACTCACACGCTCCGGTATTAGTTAACAAAGGGTTTGCTGGCAATTTTTAGCCCATCTCTCCAGGGCATTATCTTGCCGCCAGAAGGTTACCAGAGATCCCAAGTGTCCAACTTTCTCCCATCAATGTCAAAAAAAAGTCTTTTGAGACTTTTCCTCCCTGCAGGGAATCCTTCGCATCCTCATACTGGAAACCCTTGCATCTCTTTTTCAGCAGTGGCAGTGGAATAACAAGACTGAAATGCTACAGTTCATCATTTTTAGTGTGCCCACCATGTCCTACACAATCCAGCCGCACGCAGGCTCCGCTCCCATCGCTGCTGGTACCTCCTGTAAGCAAGCTAAACAAGCAGATTTGTTTCCAAGACTATAAACTCTCACCTTTGATGATCCCTCCCAACACCCACCCTGCCTACCACAGAAGCCTGATCTAGGTTGTGACATCTGGAAACAGAACAGAAAACAGTTCACATTTGTTGTGTTGTTGCTCCCTTTTTCCCCAGGAGGCTGCACGAGAGGGGGCAGTTCTAGCTAGCTCCTTTGCTTCCCCATGGGAAGAAAACAAGGTGAGATAAATCAAGCATTTCTTTGGTGCAGTTCTGTTTATTTACCAAAATAAATAAATAAATGGGGAACGAGGGAGGCTGTATGCACAACCCTGCTTCCTCAACACACAAGAAAAACAGAAGTTCCTTTACTGTTCCCAAATCCAAGGCTGCCTCCCCAGCAAGTGCTATTCCTTTTAGCAGCTCTGGCTCTTCACTTTCTCCCCAGCTAAGCACTACCTCTCCCTCTTTATGCAGTGATTTTGCTTCTCAAAAGCATGGAAGTATATAGCAGCACCCAGCCAAAACAGAGCTCACCATTAACGTGCAGCACATTTGCTCCTTGCCTTGGTACCGGTTTGCTGTTTTTCCATCAGCAAACAAAGAAGAGCACTTAATTGCCCCTTCTGTTCATCATAAATGAAAGAGGTTAATACACCCATCAGCTTTAACCAGCACTGCAAGTGAACAAAAAATACACCCTCCATAACAGCGACCACTAATACCTTCAGGCATAGCAATGTTAAATGCTAGGAAGTTTTCCATTTGGAAAGCAATAACGCCACAATAACTAACTTTTAGTTAGCAATGCTTCAGTCCGACAAGACTTACGCAGGGGCAGGAACTTCTACAGCAGCGATGCACATGTGCAAGGTCTTTGAACGACCTGGACACAGCACAGCAGAAGCCATGCAAGATTCAGTGGTGCCAGCAGAACAATACGGTATCATTGATGCTGCACGAGATTTCATAATCCTAATGTCAGTTGACTACTTGGCTTTGTACGTGACACTTAGTGGATGAGATATTCAGAAGCATGCAATTTGTTTTCCTGGGGAAAAATACGCCACCAAATCTGCACATGATTATTTTAAGTTTAAAAAAATGCATAAACTTTTGCTGCTTTTCCAAGAAATGCATACAAAATAAATCAATGTAGCTGCATAGTTTATGCAGGCAATAAAATAAACGCTGCTTAGCATTTGGAGCAATAATATATGACACAAAATGAATACAAGTACTATAGCATCTTATAGCATATAAATCATAAAGAAAGCTTATGGCCTGAAATCTGTGAGCAACTTCTGAACCCACAGGTAAGATTCCTCATATACCAGGATGGAAATACAGTGAGGATTTTTACCATTATTGCCAGTTTTGCTTGTCCTTTTAAGCACTTAAGGGTTCTTGGATCTCCATGCCTATACTCACAGGTGCATGTACCTAATTGCCTTTCCTTAGACGTCCAAAGGGTTGCCTACACGTGCCTGCACACTCTGGCACGTTCCCAGCGGAAGATACGTAGCCAGCAGCCTCTCTTCTGTGTGTAAACCCCAGGTAAATGCCCAGTCCATTTGTTCCCATCCAGCTAGCAAAAGGAAAGCCAGATTTTTCAGGCCTGAGCTTCTCACCTGTCATAGCTTTGGGTGAGGAAACGCTCTGTGCCTGTATTTCTAAGCAGCAGCTCGAAGCAGGCAATCCCTCACCCTGCTCTCAGGGCACACAGCATGCCCGACAGCATCGGCACGCTGATCCTCCATCCAAACTCCACATACAGCAGGTCAGTATAAGTGCTTCGAAAGGCTGGTGGCAAAATGGAGTTGGGTTCAAGTTCTGGTCCCAGTTAGACTTGGAAATCAATCTGGGACCACAGCAGGGAAGCAATGGAGTAACGCAGACCAGAGTCTGGTCTGATGTTAGCCTCTGGGCTTGTTTCCCCATTACATCCTGCTCGGGTCCTCATCTGTCTTAGTGAAATACGGGTGGAAAACATCACCATGCTGCAATTCTACCCTTTCTGGGCAAAATTACCAAGCAAAGAAAAAGTCCCAGCACTCTAAATCTCTCACTTTCACAAATCCATCCACTCTCCTTTGTCCCTTTTCTCTTTTAAAGAAGAAAAGAGAAAACATGCTTTAAAAAATAATTACATAATTCTGTAACAATCAAAAACCCAAGCAACTGGAAAAATCAGAGCAGTAATGGGATAACCTTGGAAGAGACTGGGTGAGAGATCTGGAACTCCACATGGACAGGGCCCGTTTTTAAATCCGTAAGAGAACTGAGTTTATCTGCTGTCCCTGCCTCCGACCTCAGCCCTTGCTGCTCTCAGTGACAGCCACGGCCAGAACGTGTCACAAAAACACAAAACATGAATCTGTGTTGATTTTTCCTCTCAATCCCATCCGCATTCTCTCTGGGAAATGGCGCATAAAGGCAAATGTAACCTCAATAACACATTATTTTGAATTTAAGTAAGAGGCATCAACAATGAAGGCCCGAGTTTCAGCTGCCACAGATGAAAGGCACTATATACCTGCTGATTTGCATCAGTCTGGCTCTAAGCAGTTAGCCACAACAGCATCTTATATTATTAAAATAAAATATTTATAAATATTTTTAATTGACTAGACCTATAATTTCTATACCCACTTCACACATACGCATACATACACCTTTATTTTTCCTTAACTATTGCTGCTTATCTGTAATGGGCTCCCCAGATTTATTGCATAAAACATTTTTATTAAAAAGAAATCTGAAAGCCAAAGCCTCACTTGGGTTCATTTGTCAATGCAAAATAAAAATAAATCAGAGCTCAGCTAGGATGGCAGTATTCATTTCAAGCAAGCCTCCTTTTAGCTCCAGGTTATATTCCATCTTTACGCTTGTGGCACAGCAAAGTTGTCAGTTAAATCACTGGCCTCTGCATTGCCTTTTCTGAAATTTGTATGTCTTTGTGGCTGATTTCCTGAGCAGCTATAAGTCACTCTACCAACACAAGGAAAAAAAAAGAGGTGTTTTGCTTTATCACGCATATCATTCACAGTTTATTTTTCTTCATTCAGTGGTTTACTTTAGGGGGGAAGACAACCAAAAGTTAGAAAATGCCTTTCAGAGAAGACAATCTCTACTAACGCCTCTTCATTTCTTCTTTTACAAGAGAGACATTAGTACTGTGTCATATTTAACAAAGCACTTTGTAAGCATTCATTAATCATGTAGTGCCCCTGAGAGGCACATTATGTAATGTTTAATCTGCTCAGCTGAGGCTGTAAGTACAAGAAACCGCTCAAAATTTTATCAGCTTTACAATAAGGAGAGAGGTATTTTAAGCATGACCAGTGCAAGCAAGCAGTCGCTCTGCGCTCGGAGGGAGCCACCTCAGCCAGGTCCCTCTGTCACCAGGAAGCTCTCACGGTGGGCTGTGTAACACAGCAGTGCTTGAGCTCGCAGAAACAGTGCACTCGGATTCCCAAGAATATTGCACATTTTTTACATGCAATTTCTGGGTGCCCAAGGGTTGATTTGCAAAGCTGCTGACAGCTTTCCCAACCAGTTGTGTACTTCCTGATGCCGTGGCATGCAGGTGGTTGTTATCTGATAACAAACACCCCCAAACTCTGCTGCAACCCTCTTATCCCTCCCCAGCCTTGCACAGGATCAGCCAGACCTGACTTTCGCATCAGTGTCAGAGAAAGCTTTGGAGAGAAATCCATCCTCAGAAAACATTACACGGGAAAAGAAGGCAGCAGTGAGCCTCAGACAGAGGCTTTGCATTGTGTCAAATGGCAACCAACCACTTGCATCAGTTGCTTTTTTGTTGTAAAGTATTGTTATTGGGTGGTCACCAGTGCTGACTTAGAAGCAGACAAGAAGCATCATTCCATAATGCACGCAGCTTTCTGGAAAAGAAATTACTGTTTCCAGGCTTTCTCCCAGTGTTTTAAATTCCTCTCCCACCTCCCAGTAATCAATATTTCAGTTCCACTACACAAGAAGTTTCTTGGCTACTTGCATTTCCTCTATTGCCACGGATCACTGTGCAGGCTTCAAAACCTCCATTTTAACCAGTGCCCTATTTCAGAACGTCTCGCTTTGCGGAGTACAAAGCTTTTTTAAATATTCGTTTTGTAGGTACGGACCTGCTTCCCTCTATTGCTTTTATTATTAGCTGGTACATTCAGGCAAAGGCTGAACAATAGAATTAAGCTATCAAGACAACAGAGCTGTGTATTTAAAGCACACTGTCTGTCCTACCAGCCCCTAAAAAAAAAAAAAAGCGCAGCAGGTTCACACTTGTGAGCTACTTATAAGGGTTGCTGCAGCTCTCCTTCTTGAAAGGATCTATTTAAAAGTTGTATGACATCTATTTTCTCTCTGGGAATATCTTTGTAGTGTTTCATCTTTCCTTACCATCAAAAAAAGAGCTGGCTATACTGCAACCCACTGGAGATTGCATATTCTCTGGCTTCCTGGCAGCTGCTGGCTGGTTTCACATTTCCTGACATCATTGAATATAGTGCCTCTTTTTTATTTTTTTTAAACTATTATTCAATGAAAAGTTCAGGAAAATAGTTTAGTTTTTGCTAGGCTTCTTGAATTCTTATTGTTCATCCATCACTGCATGGATGCCTCGTAGCATGCACACAACATCAGGAGGTGCTGGCAATTAATACGAGTGGGAAATGAGAACAGCTGAGCTCTAATCTTAGCCCTGACACCGGCACACTGTAGCTACATGTTCTTTGGGGCAAGACCTCAGGGTCTGGGAAGTGTTTCTATGGTGCCAAGGAACTAGATGATTATTTTGTTTAAAAAGAAAAAGAACTATAGCAGGGTGAGGGTTGTTTAAAATAAAAAAGTAACAGGAACACTGGCAAAACATGAAACTGGAGTGTCCTCTTTTCAGGATGCATCATGTGAGGTCCTTGGGACCAGACATATCACAGAGCTGACTCACAATTACATCACCTTCCCAGGAAAAAAAAGCTGTAGCAAAAGCTGTACATACCTCCACGTGTTTTGGAGGGCGCATGACTGGCATCTATTCCTTTACCATCGCCAGCATTTGCCCACATTGTGGTTTAAGCTGCCTGTTTACTTAAATAATTTATAACGAGTGTGGAACACAAGATGACTTAGGGAACGGAGGTTAACCCAAGTTTGAAGCAAGACATGATTCTTCAATGTTGGACAGCGAGGAAGCAGAATACTTCTGCCCAAACACATAGCAGCAGATCGCAGGTCTGCAAAGCACAGCTCCAGGCCCCCGAGGTCGGTCTTGCTGCACCGGCTCTGCTCTGACTAGAAGGACGTGCCCACAGGGGCTGCAGGATCATGCTGCAGAAAGCAGCTCTTGCCTCTTTTCCTCCCGCTTTTTGTCCCTTGCCCATCCCAGACACAGGAGCACCAGGGAGGCACCTTGGAGGCTGCGCAGCCACCAGGTCACAACGGCCGGCACCTTCACCCCCCACTCCCAGCTCACCCCCGGTCCTCACGCACACACTGGTGTGAACCAACCCACGGAAGCCCCAGGCGCTGTGCTGACATGAGCAGGGCAGGAGGACCAGTCCCCGGCAGGGCAAGCACCGTGCCCTGGTTCCAGGAGCCCCAGCAGTGTCATCAGCCATTTGTTTCCATCATCAGTTTCTTTTGTTTGAGAACCCCTTTTTGTCTTCAGTGCACTAGATAGCAAGTATTTATAAATTGGAGCTCTGGGACTGGGGGATCTCTTTGGTCACGCTAGCAGTGACAGGGAATACAAATGTGTCAGCTTCCCGAGAGCAACTCGGGTACCAGCAAAGGAAAATTTCCGCTCGTGTGTCTGCTTATTCATTCCCTTTCTTCCTCCCCCCACCCCCCCTTTATTTTGTTGTTGTTTGTACAACAGAACGGAGCGTTGTTGAACAGAATGACATTATATAACATGCTACAATAAGCAGCCTGCAAAAGGAAAGCATCCTGGCTTTAAAAGATCACTTCCAAATTGTGCGAGATGTGGCAGTGAATGTACAGGAGTAAATTAGGCACTGGGAGAGAAAACCAACCCACTTTGGTTATAAACTCAAATTACAAATACACCTTCCATCATTTCATTTGACATTTGTGTATACAAAAGCCAGATAGTAAACCCTCATGCACAGCCTTCTAGAAAATAATACCAGAAAATATTTCAGGCTATGGATCAAAGGAGGAAGAAAAAAAAAAAAAAAAAAACAGAAATAAATCAGCAACTAGGATGAGGAGAAACTAGCCCAGTTCCCTAAAGCCTGCCTCATTTCAGCCTTCCTGGGAGCAGCTGGGACAAACTCCACCTCGTGCTCTGGGAACTTGCTGAGCTCAGCAAGGCTCTTCGGGGATCAGCACTGCCCTATTTCAGGTGATATCAGTCACAGGGAAAACAGTGAAGTGCCGCCACAGGCATGGCAGGTTGGTCTGCAACAGCAAAGGGGGTGTAAGACACCAAAAATGGGGCTGAAGTCCACAGAACTGAAGGACAACACAGAGGACACCCTGCAGACCTGTGGGTCTGCTCCTGGGCAGCACCACGGGGCTGTTGTTTGTGCTCGCCCTGGATTTCTTCCCCCACAAGACAGTTTGATTCTGCATTATGAATTAGCAATATATCAAAACCAAACCCTCCATGCGTACTGAAGGTAGGCAGGTCCCCAGATGATCGGGAAAGCAGTAGACTGGTCCTCCTTGGAATTCACGCAGCTGAACAAGGGCTTTGTTGGAATGAGAAAAATCTCAATTAGAGCAAATCTTTTCAGGATAAGCTTTCTCAGAGATGGTCAACACATCTCAGAGCTGCCAGACAAATTGCAGTCAGCAGATAGCTGTGGTGATTAGAGAGGGGGAAGAGGAAAACCACCCTCACCCTTTCTGGTTGCAGGTCTCACCTTTCCATCAGCCAGAAAAGGGGCTCGGTGACCCAGCCCTCCAACACTATCTCCACTTCCAGAGCATATCTACTGTCTCAGGCAAGGAGGGGCTGCAGGACACAGCATTCATTTCAGCTTTCCATCAAATAATAGTGCTATTAAAATCCCATAGGTAAGCTGAGGTTCAAACACCCCAGAACACAGGAGAACCTCACCACCATTCCGTGATTTTGAGTCATTTTGAGGAAACTCCTTTCCTTTGGTCTACTCCCAGCCATGCTCAGCTTATACAGCTGATGGGTCTGGCAGCGAGGTTCACAGCCCAAGTCCTGCTGAAGCCGTTGTGGAGGATCCAGCCTGGAGCTCCCACCAGATTTATCCAGCCCAAGGTTCATTTCCCCATCTTCCCAGCCCAAGCAAGCAGCAGGGCAGAGAGCAGCGCCCCATGGAGACGTGCAGCAGCCACTCTGCAGCCCACGGGTGGGCAGTGGCACCCCTTGCAGGGTAAGGAGCAGCGCAGTAGGGGATGCCTCAATTCCCCCTTCAATATTCAGCTCCCTCACTCGTCCACCCCCAAGCCTCCCTGCCTGCCCTTATTAGCAATGCTGCACATGGAGCACACCACATCGGTAATGGCTTAAACCTCAAAAGGCAACATTTTAATTACAACTGCGTTAGAACAGAATCCGTTGTCTAATCAAGCTTAAATTAAATGCATATTTAGCGATTTTCATGCTAGCATTCCCAGAAATGTGATACTTGCACAATGAATTATTTATTTTGCATAGCTCTCTAGTATTTTTAAGAACAGAAACAGCAAACCAGCTCTCCAGGAAGGTAGGTAAATGAATTAACAACATTTTTCCAAATTACCATCTTCCCTACTACCTTGGCTTCCATGGACTTAAACCTCTTACAAAAACATGAATAAAGAGCAATCAAAACCTGCCAACAAAATCACAATGTGCATTTCCAGGGTAAACAAGCACGGAAGGGTACTTTATTAACAACCACCTAGAGGTAATATTTGCTCTGCAAGATTGGAGCTCCAGAGGCAGACTTGCTTCAGCAGCTACACTAGATAGGCCAAAAAGACATCTTTCCCTGTTAGTAGGCGATTTCAAAGCTCACGAAAGTCGCTGTCCACAGTTACAGAATGACAACAGTAGTAGCCAGACGCTGCTCAATGCACCACAAGTTGCTTTCAAGGACATTCACTCATTTCTCACTGATCGGTGCCCCCATCCAGCAAAACAGTTCACATGGAGCCCAGAAAAAACCAGGTATATAAATGCCCTCAATTGCCAGGGATTTTTAGGATGGATGATCTGAAAGTTAATTAAGTTGGCCAAGAACTTTGGTTACCTAGGCCCAGGTCTGACAAACTATTTCACAGAATGAACACGGCTGGAATTAACCAAGTGCTCTGGAATATGCACACAGACAGCACTTTGCTATGCCAAGCCTTCGGTGCACGTCTTTGTGCAAACAAACCTCTGCCTGCCTTTGCTCCAGCTCAGCTGCCCTGAAAACCAACATGATAGCACTTACCAGAGCACCAGTAATACTGTTTAGCACTTCAGATACCACAATAAAAAGTTATATGAGCACTAAATATTACAGTAACAACAGTATTATACCATAAAAGTAGTGTCATTAGAGTTCTACACAGGAAATGTGAGTTAACGCTGTGTAGTTTTCCACCAAGTGCATTAACACTCACCCATTATAGACAATAAACTACTTGGTACAGTAATTGTTTTCTTTTATAAGCAGTAGCCAAAATTTAAGAGAAGCAACAGGTTGAATTCCCTGCAACACCTGAAGCTTGTGCATTGGTTGCTTTTGATGAACAGCATAACAGGAAAGGAAAAAAATAAAATAAAAAACAATGTTATAAGGCTTTGACTGGAAACAGAATGATCTTATCTCAGTTATCCATCATAATCCCCACTGATGCTGTTAAGAACAAGGGGCACAGATGTAAAGGGGTCTTGGCAAAAGCACAAGGGGAAACTTTCTCTAGCCCCTTAAATCTACGTAGCCCTGCTGAAGCTGGATAAGGTATGTTTCAATACTTAGATGTTGATGATAATCAAATTCCACCCTCTTCGACTGGAAGTCTGGGTCCAAAGATATATTTTCCCCTAACGTACCAAACCATTAGTCAAATTCCTCTGTTACTTATTTTTTAAACATTTTGAGTTGGTTTCAGATAAGAATGATTCAGATTTTGAAGATCTTCACTTAAACAAAACCCACACACGGGCAGGACACATGGTGTTATACACATAACACATCACTTATGGAGGGGTGGGGAGAGAGCGTAAATAAAATACCATGTCTTTGCATACTTTAGTAGATAAGAATAGGTTGCATCACTTGCACAGTTAGTCACAAGGAGCTCCAAAAGGAGTCTGGAAGCTCCAGAGAACTCGGACAAGCAGCTCTCAAAGATCTGCTGGTAGGAGATTCCCAGGCACCCATGGATTACATCTGGCTTGCTCCCTTTACATTCCAAGCTTTTGGCAGACAGTTTCACCCAAGACACAGTAATAATACTCAGTTAAAATGCAACTGGCAGCTGAAAGGTCTCCAAGCACATTGCAAAACTTGAGCACTCTCCTTGGTGCAACCTGGGATGCTTTTAGAAAGGCACTGGGATAGCGGTCTGGTGTCACTGCTTCATCAACACCTTCCCAAAGCCCTGAACATGCAATCTCCTGATCAACGTTCAGCCTTAGCTTTTCCTCCAGAGCCTCCAGGTCACACACAGACCAAACCCAGTACCTGAGAACTGGTGGTCCCACAGCCTGGAGGGAGGTGTGACACAGTAAATAGGACACGGATAACATTTGGATAACGGAGTACAGATCCCATACTCCCTGTAAATGGAAGCAGCTGAAATCATTTCTCATTTTCATTGTCAGAAACTAAATAATGTTGAAGACTACATTTTTGAAGACTGATATGCATATTTTCCATTCAGCTTTGTCAGTTGTCTGAAAAAAAAATCAGTTACACTAAGAGACCTTGTACCACAGAGAAGAAAGTGAGGCTATACCACCTCCCATGTGAATTTGGTTCTACATAATTGGATAAGCTTCATCTGTTTTTAAAAATCTGCTTAAGGTTTGCAGATTCCTTAAAGGTAGTTCAAAAGCTAGAAAAATATGCTGGTTCTGAGCAAGCACATGCTGGGGCACAGGGTGGGAGGGGATTGACTCTATTATTCATAAACCAAGAGGTAGAAGACGACTCGTGAAAAAGGGCTATTCACTAATGTAGTGTACTTGATCTTCTGGATGGTTAGTAAACACCTAAAGGAAATCTGGAATTTAATATTAAATAAGACTGCTACTTCCAAAGTAAATAACAGATAGCTCTCCTAATACATCAGAAAACCCACTGCAATCTTTTGCAGCTGTGTCCTTTGACATGGGCAAACAACAAATACATCGGAACAATTTTCTCCTAGTGCACACCTACTACACCAGAGATTGGTGTGACCCACAGCATTTAAGTGGGGTTACCCCATCAGACTTGCTCATCAACCTAATTCCAACCCATTTTTAAGGAACAGAGAACCTGGAGGGAATGTGACTGAAATAGCAATGAGATACACCACCTCCATCAGCTGTAACGTCAGACTGATGCCTGCAGCATTAGAACTAGTATTAAAAAAGCATTGAATGAGATAAAGTTTAAAATGCGCTCTCTCCATGCTGGAAAATTGACTTGTCTACTTGTTCTCTAAACAGTCTGTGTAGAGTAGTTTTTGAGAGAGATCTGCCATTTGCTTTTCCAAAGAAGACTGATTTTAGAGATAGTTGTATGCTGCTGTGCACTAGAGGTGCTACATACAAGATTTCTCTCAACTTATTAGTTAAAATTGAAATTACTCCCTAAGTAGCATGTTTTTTTTCCTGTGATTATGGACTACAAACTACTCTGCTACTTTTTTCCTTGTTTTTGTTTGTTTTAGTGGTTTTTTGTTGTTGTTGTTTTGTTTTATGAATCATTTCAACTCCTGCAACTCGATTCAATTAGGAGGCTCCAGTAACCTTGACCTATCCTTTAGCTGTGCCAGCTAAAGCCAGTGCAGATGCCACCAAAATCACGTGCACATTACCTTCAAGTGCATTCAAATGTCCATGTCAGGTTTCCTTACCTAGGCAGTATTTTGGGGGACGTATTAGCTGTCACTGGCCTAACAGAGCTCCACCCTGCATGTTCATACATCTTAGCAAGGTCCTCAGAAAACGCTCGCTCTTACCTTCGCAAGGCTGTTTGTTACGTATCTGCATTTCCACGAAACCACACTGTGCTGGTGAATCATTCTGTTGGACTGCTAAGACGACGGCAGTCGCATCCCATGACAGAGGGTGATGCGAGTCACTTGGCAATGAACCTAATCTCCTTACTGCTGAAGGGACAGAGGGAGCAAAGCACTGAAGCTTTTGAAATGTAATTAAAAACATGTGTTATCTTCCAAATGACTGCATGATCTCAGAACGGTTCTGGGAGCATTTAAAATAAGTTGTGCCCTATACAAGCAAGACAAAACTACAAATCTGAGAAATATTAAAGAGGCAAAGTCTAACTAAAGTCGATTTGTGGATTAATTAGTGTACTGTTAGATACTTGTTTGTAAAGCTCCATAGATATAAGACATCTCCAGTACTGAGTATAATTCATTCAGTTATTGCCAAGACCAATCCCCAACTGCGTAACCAGGACTAGAGCTCAACAGACACGTGTTGTGATTAAATAAAAGCCTCAAGTTTACCCAAATGAACAAATGAGTTTCTAGCCAGGAAGAGGCCTCAGATAATGGGCAAATGATGAGAAACGTAAAGAAACCCTATAAAATCCCAATATGTATAATCTGCACGCTTGCATTTAAAACTGAACCTGTGATTTCCTTAGAGTACCTAATGCTAAGAACACGCACACAAAAGAAGTATGTAAACCAGAAGCATTCACAATTTTGAATAGCTTTCTCAACAGCTGCTGAAAGGCATTGCTGAGGGATCCATGCCAGGACCAGAGGCCACCAGACACAGATTTATTGGTTTTGCATATGGCTTTTCTCATATAGCACTTTGTTCCATAAGGAGCGTAAAAGGGATTGGCATATATCAGATCCTGTGCTACAGCAAAACCACTTCTCCCCATAAATCTAATTATTTTCCTAGGATTCCAACTTGTATGTCATTACACAAAAACAAACAAGCAAGTGCATGATTGCCACCACTGCAATGCCATTTTTGAGCAGACAAGACATGGACACTACCCCTGAACACTATCATCCTTATTGCTTTAGTCCAGGCTGTTTATTAAAACAGCAGAAAATGTTTTACTCATGTTCATAATGAGTGCTGCTGGCTAAGGAACTACACTACATACGCCAGTGTTCAATGACAGCCCAGCTGGCAGAGCCCAAGCTCAAGGAAACAAGCTCAGAAGAGTTTCCAAAGGGCTCCATTATGCAGGGGAACAAGATCTTTCAATGTACTCTTAATTTGGGTTCTTTTATGACAAAGAGACAATGGAGGGAGCTGGAGTGAGCCAGAGTAAAGAAAATTCAGCATACAAGAAGCAAAACTACAGCCATAATTACCAGCCTTGAAACTCCCTAGGTACAGGATGCCTCTCAGAGCACAGAGGAAGACGACAATGCTTCAGGTGCTGCTGTGCTCCAGAAGTCCCAAAGCAGCTAACACAGCCTCTCTGGGACCCTTTCCACTGAAGGAAAAAAAAAAAAAAAAAAAGGACTAACACTTAATTATCATTCTGGATTCCATTGGCACTTGGCAGACTAAAAACGTGCAGAGGTTAGCGCAAATTTCTGTGCAGGATGCAAAAGCAGAAACCAAAGGTTTGCTCGTCTAATTGAATGAGTGAGCTAGAGGATGGTTGCACCCTCCCCTACAGGCAACAATTCAGAGACTGTCCAGCTTGCACTTCAGACTGGGAGAGTGTTAAATGCAAAGACATTTGGAAATTTGCTAGCACAGTCCCCAGTACATTTGCAAAAGCTACCACAAGGTATGCACAATAGCACAGATTGGTCACAAAGACCTCTCCTCCTCGTGCTTTAAGATCCTGCCCCCTTAGTCCTGGAGAGCTAGTCAGAGTACTGCCCATTCCTTCAGGTATTTCCAAGCAGCAGCACTTTGGGCACAAAAGACCACACCATCTCACTACACTTTAATTCTCCACCCAGCTCCTAACAAATTCCTGCACACCGTGCCCTGCCTTCCAGCCCTTTCAACAAGTCCTTTTATTCAATTTTCACAGAGAAGCTGGGACACAAGCTAATCAATACCCTGTTCAGGGAAAAAGTGCACAGATCCATTTTTCTTCTTAATCAATTTTGCACACACTCCTCCCCTCCACCGTCAGCTCTCTGGGAAGAAGCCTCACTTCCGCACTGAACACCGTCCTGAGGGACACAAGAGCATACAGCTGATGCACAAGAGAGCTGATCTGTGTCACCTCCTGAAGGCAGCACGGACGCTTCTGAGCCTTGATGGCAGCGAGCAGTTGGGAGGATGTCACATAAGAGTAGTGGAGCGGGCGGCAACAAACAGACCAAAAAAAAAACAAAACAAAACCAACCAACCAAACAAAAAAAGCCTACAAATGAACAAAACTTAGCATTGAGGGTTTACCCCACGACAAGGTGACCATGTCTCTGAACATGAAGCCCAGGCAACACCCAAGGAAGGGAAAGCAAAGGTCTGTGTCACCAGGATGACTGGGGATGCTACAGACAAGTTTCCAGGAAAGCTCAAGCACCTTCCTGGCAGAAAACATCCTTTCCATACGTTTCAACAGCAGGCCAGACATCCTGTGCTGGCCTCTCATGGCATCAGCCCAGTGGCCTGCAGTAACCTCAGTGTGCCCTTAGAGCAACATTCCCAGCTTCCCAAAATAGAGCATATGAACAGATGTTTTGGAGAAAAGAAAGCAAACATCTGTCCTGCTGGAAACAAATCCTCCACACCCAGCCCTGCCATCCTGCAGCTTGGCACCGACCCACCCTCAAGTCCTGCAGCGCGGGGACAGGCACAGGGAAGAGCCGGGTTCCCACGTCACAGCAACCAGCACCACGCTGGATTTGAAGCGATGCACAGCACCAGGAACAGCCCGGGATCACTAATGCAAGCCCAGGCTAGCATCCATAGGTTATAAGCAAAGAGGCTCGGGGTCAGCTAGATGTCCTAACAGTGTTTAGTGAAAGGAGGTTTGGACATGGGAGATGAGCTGCTTGGTCGCATGATGGAGCGTGCATGGGGACCGCGCATGTACATGTGGTGCTGCTCAGTTGCAAGCACCATGCAATAACGCTGAACAAGTGCAAGAAGTCATGGGAGCGCCGGGAGGAAAATCCTGGCTGCTACTTTAATTGAAAGTCCGCTTGTTTGCTATGCTTGCTGCCGGCAGCTCCAGCACTTTAAATAAAACATGACCAGTAATTTATTTAGCACGCAAGTTTTTGAAATGTTCCTTTGCACTGCTCTAACTAATTTTATGCCACAACCAGCATAAGGTGGTTATCAGGCTAGAGGATGAGTTTCCTGCAGTTACCTTGAAACCTTGCCATGAAGCTCGGGACAGCTCTGGGGGGAGGTTTGCACTGCCACATTGAATCTCGATTTCAGTCACTCCCTCTTCTCACGTGCTGGGAAGTGGGTGCATATGTGTGTATGCACAATTACGTGCGTATAAAATTACGTGTGTGGATAAAATGTGTTCCTACACAACTATACACACAATGTTTGTGTACACAAGTTACTTTCGCAGACAAAAAAAGTGCGAGGGGAAAGAAGTATAGTGTTTACATAGCTATTAAATATTTATCTGTATCTCACTTCATGTACACATTACTGAAACGCAATCTGAGGAGGAATGCTAAGAACTGGGTTTTGGATTTGTGTTATTCTAGCATACTTAATAGAAATCTTAGAAGCAGGTTGTAAACAAAATGAAAACAGCAATTCATAAAATGATAAACAATAACATGATTAGAAGTCAAAACTGCCACTGAGAAAAGTTCTTCAAGATTTAGCTCCCCCTCTCAACTCCCCCATGAGTGCAGACGATGCTATTCATACCAAGAAAACAAACTTCCTAACCACTTCAGTTTTAGGCAGAGCTTGTACTGGGCAGAGAACTGTAAAGACCTGAGCAGCAATAAATCCTTTGAGTCCTAAGTGCAAGAAGACCATCTCACATTCTTTTAATCATGTTGAGAAAAGTCTATTTGTTTATTTGTTTAAGCCAGAATCAAAAGAGTACGTCTCACTGAAATGCTTTTTCTTTCATAAACTCTCTAAACATTTCAGACTGTGTGTAAAACACCAAGGAACCTTCTCCAACCATTAAAGAAAGACCGTTCCTAAGATCCAACTTAAATTTCCTTGCTATGGCTCATTACGTGTCTTATTGTTATGGTCTCTTCAAAGGCAGATAGCTATGAACACTTAATTTATCCTTAACCACACTTTTTGTTCCCTTATGTGAGCGAAAAGGCAGTTTGTGTCCACATACTGCACAACTAGTTGATTCTACAAGACATTTTGGTACACGGTAGTTTAACCGGAGGAAAATCAGGTCTGGGGAATGTTCAGGCAAACCGTCAAATCCAAACAGACCAGGTGGTGAGAATAGCATGTGAATGCCTTCTTGTACGTGATCCAGGTCTAAAATTATCCTTAAGAAACGGTTTATATTTAAAAAACAGTTTGATAGCTGGAAGACAGTAGGGGAATTACATAAATGAAGATCTAGCTCAAATCAAACCTTGCCGAGACCAAGATGCAATTTTAGAAACTAACCCAACTAAGAGGAAGCTTGGTTCTCTCTGCAGGGACACCTTGGGGTTCTCACTACACAAATAAAGGCTGTACAGCTGCCTAGGTAAGCATACGTAGCACAGACCAGCTCTTCAGCACCAGGAGCTGCTAACAAGCCAGCTCAGACATGCTGAGCTACTGAAAATACAACAGCTCCACCTGAATTAAACCTGCTTTCAGAAAGCTTTGCTCACCCCTTTCCAGAGGAAGACACACGAAGCCCCCCTCACTCTGCAGCACTTGCTGGACAACACCAACACGCGTCCAGCCGCTCTGCTGGCCCTGACCACCCTCCCAGTTCGCACAGCGACGCTATTTCCTCCCAGGACAGGCAGCGCCAAGCCCTGGTGCCATACATATTCAGCCAGCTGCACTTGATTATTAGCGAGGGTGTCAGCATGAAACATTATTTCTCCTAAAAATCTTTATTAGCAAACACAAACACGCTAAATATTTCAGGCATAGTTACATGATCTACTGCTTAATGTAAAGTGCGGAGAGAAGGCAGTACACTAATCTGTTGAGCAGACAGCGGGGTTCATCTTAAAGGATCATTGAACAGCAATCAAGATGCAGCAGCGTTGGGCGCTGGTTATTCCACCACACAGCAGAGATCATATTTAATGATAATGAAACAACAAGAAGGCCCATCTTTTTTGTGGTTTCAATTTTGCCATCTTCAGTAGCTATTTATGGGGTGGTGGCTGCGGAGAACAGGGCACAACTCTGCTTGGAAGGAGTTGTGCAGAGTCTGGTTTGGGAAAAATGAAATCTCATTGGGATCTCCCCAGCACGGCCAGGTGCACCCAGAGCTCAGCCGGAAGGAGCGCGTTCAACTATGACTGAAAGGAGAGATGAGAAAAACTTCACCACCTCTTCCAAAGGGTCTGTTTGTAAAATCAGGTGCTTGCATTTATTTTTAAATACCGCAAACTAAGCGGTTAACAACACAACATTCTGCGTTTAAAATGCATTGTTATTTTAGACATTTTCTGAGGGGGGCGGGGAGGGAGTAATAGTGAAGAAATTCTTGGATCCATACCTCTCCCAGACACCGGAGTGCCCAAAACACACACCGCTTTATTTGATTCCATAGCAGCAGCTCTTCCTTTCCCACAGCTGTGGTGTTCCCAGTCAGGAAAATCCCTGGGTCCCATGCAAGCACCCAGATCCCGCACTAGTACTGTTGGTGCCCAGAAAATAAAGTGACTGCATTGTGTCCATATTGATTTTGCTTCCCAAAGATGTTCTAACTCTACAGAGCCCACAATTCACATAAAGATGATCTGATTAACTCTGCAATTGTGCTTATTGCCACTAGACTCCTTTTTTCTTCTTAACGGGATTATTGATTTCGAGTTTATAGCAACTTAAATGTAACAGCAAGACATGCTGTGCACAGAGACAGAGCAAAGAAAGAAACGTTCACTTTTAACAAGAACAAAGTAATCCTTCTCTGCGCGTATAAATGAAGATAGCATAGCTATTAAAATAATTGATTTGTCAACAATCTTCTTGTAAAACACCGTGATTCATGCACTTGGTGCTGCTCCAAGGGACAGCCACTGGCTCTCACCTGATGCTGCAGCACCTCCCTCCCTGGTCGTGCCTCTGCCTTCCCGAGATGGGTGAGCTGGCCTGCTCAGAAGTATCCTGGAGAGGGGTAGGGCAGGGAGGAAGGGAGGGAGAACTGCCCATGGGGATAACAACTGCATAGTACACCTTGTAAGGATAGGAAGTGCAGCAGAAAGCCACAGAACAAGCTGTCCCTCTCAGTGGAGTTACTCTGCAGAAGAGATGCTCTGCAAAACAATGCAAAAATGAACATAGAAGAAAAATACAGGCTGGGCCTTCCAGGAAGACAAACAAACCTCCACTAGATTTGATTCACTTTCTCCCCACCTCCACCCCTTGTACTAATGCAAATCAGAGGATTAAGGGAAAAATAAAAATAGAAAAGGAAAGAAAAACTTGGAATTTATGCATTTACCCTAACAAAATACCCATCTCTAGTCCAATTCTCCAGTTAAGGAGATTTTGAAATGTTTCCCTGAATTAGTCTGGGGCTATTTATTAGACAAGCAAAGTGATCCTTCCATTGCAGCTCCCATGAAAGTTATGATGTAGATCACAAGAGTTGAAAAAAACCAACCAAATAGAATATTAAAAAAAAAAATGAAGAGGAATTCAGTGCAAAAAACTGAGGTTGCTGTTAAGTCTCAGAATGTTAGTGTCAAGAAGTACCTATGTACAGGGAAACAGTACACACTCTACTGAACAGTCCAAGAGATTCAACCCCTAAATAAAGGGGGAAGAAAAAAAAAAAAAAGAAAAAGGGAACCGATATTGATGAGCTCCAAGGGCAGTGCTGGGAGGAAAGCCCACACATAAATTAGGCTGCTGAACACTACTGGGATTTCAGTTTAGATATATTCGTTGTACAACCCGGTAGCTTCAATTAAAGTCCATGGTAAACAAATTAAGAGCGGAGAAGCGACAGATTTCCAAAAGTAGATGTCTACAGGGAAGTAGCAACAAGTGGCTGTATGTTCCACACAAATCCATACCTGGCCATACTCACTGCCATTTTTAATTCTGAAACAAATGTATATTCTACTAAATGAACTTACAGACTACAAGGGACGCCACAGTAGTAGAACAGGATGGAAAGAGGCCAGCAGTGTGGCTTGGGTAGCTTAACAGATTGGAATCTTTCCAGCAAAATAGATTTTAATAACGCCAAGACCCAGAGCTGTATGTCTAGAAACCAACAAGCATTCTGCACGAGGAACCACATCCTGGAAAGCAAGCTGAACAAAGGGTTTGTCAACATAAAGAACAAGCAATTTGTTAGGCATTCCCAGTGGCAAAGCAATTAATATCATCCTTGAATATATGAATCCAAGAACAGCATCTGGGACAGAGATGATATTTGACTTCTCTACAGGGCATTGGCAGGAACCAATTCCTCCTTCAGCTAAAGACTCACACTAGCAGAAGAAAAAAGCCACAGAAATTATAAGGGCTGCAAGAAAGACCCCAAAACGCTCCTAGCTGGTTATGCAACAGAAGACAGCATGCAGCCCTTCAAAACCCCTTCCTCTGCCTGCAAGGGCTCACATCCAGCCCACCTGGTGTTAGGTGCCTTCTGTACCACAACAGCTAAGAACGTGCTCAGAAATCTATGGCTGTTTTGTTAACTGAGATCCCTTAAGAACTGGTTCTAATGCTAAATGCCTGCAGGAGACTGAAAGGATGCTTCACCATGCCCCAGGCCACCTGACCATGCTTGTGCCCAGCTGGTGCCCTCACTGAGACTGCTGTAGCTGTAACTTTCTGCTAAAAACCTTTTCTTTTTCAAACTCAAGGCAAACAATTCTGTTTCACTTTTAACCCTTGTGGAATGACATTTTTTCCTCCCCCACGATTTCCCTCTGCATTCTTATTTTCAACACAAGACAGTGCTGCCTATTATAAATTTCATCATAAATATTGTTGCCAAGTGCTGATGAGCAGATGTTAAGCAGCATTTAAAGATTACAGCACCAAGGTAGGTCAAGTTATTTTAGTTCTCTCTGGAATCTAGAAAGCTCTTTTAAGCTGATTTTACGATGAACCCGATTGCCTGCTTTCATTACTAGAAATTCACCATACCTAATCCCCTTGCTTCATGTGGTAGAGCGTGTGGAGTGACACATGACTGTTTCCCTTCGTTCAGTTTAATCAACCAGCTGCAGTTGCATTCAATCACCTTGACTGGGCAATGAGGCTTCACTCACTTTGGCTGCATCGAGAGAATAAATTGGTATGCGCAGGGAGACCTGAACTGCTGCTGGCTGTGCTGCAATGTTGATTCAGACCCATAATAACAGTCTGTTTGCATCAGTGACCTGGGATGCACGTAAAGAGTTTGGGCAAGTCTGAAAATAATAGACAATAATGCAAAGTAATTCAGCTTGAAGCCGAGCGGAGCAGTAAGCTACCTGAATGACAGTTTTCTTGGCAGAGCACCTGGTTAAAGTAGTGAGAGAGCAAAGTATTCACAATAACTCGCTTGACTTGAGTTTTGGGAGCCTGTTTGGCCTGTCAATAGTCAGAGGACAGAGAGGGGACACCCTCTGAAGGATGACTGAGCACAGCAGTTAGCAAACTTGCTGCACAGCTCTCTGCAGGATGCCCAAACACAGTCTTCCACTTTTGTGACCTGCCCCCAAACCTCACCTTCAGGCTGGACTGCATGCCTGTGCCTTCAGCTCAGGAGGAGACATTTCTGCTCTTACACGGAGGTCACCAGCTCACTTCTGAAATGCTGCCCAAGTGATCAAATCCACAGGAACCCTACTGGTTCTCAAGAGGAGCTACAGTATCCCTTGAGACAGCAGGGCTGGGACAGATTCGGAGTCTGCTGAAGTCTGAGAAGATTCTGTCATCTTCAACAAGCCTCAGACCAGTCAAACTAGACCAGTATTTTGCTTTATCCCCCAGCTAGCTCGACTGCTGCTCTTACTGACTGCCTCCTTCCAACTACTAGTCTGCATGTAGCTTTCTCCAAGTTCTTATCATTCACTGTGGTTGAAGATTAGAATGACACAACTAGCTTAAATAAGGATGGAAGGAAAGAGCAGAAACAGGTACCCTTATCATGATTTTTGTACCAATAAGCAGTGCCAGGGTAACAACATCCTGCAGGAGGCACAAAGCCTTTAGACAGATAAATTGGGTCTTTGTGGACCTGTTAAACTGAGATTTGGAAACACCACTCGCTTGCTCTCAGTAGTCATAATTAAGTTTCATTCTTCCCCACCCCCTATGTGTTTTAGGGGAAGACAGGCATCAAACCCCAATTTGCACATTAAAGTACGCAACAATTATGGCAGCAAAATATATAGACAACTAGAGTTTAAGGGCTCTATTCAAATCTTGGATTTGTGTTTTTGTTGTGTGTTTTTTTGTTTGTTTGTTTGTTTTTTTTACTATCTCCTAAGGAGCTGTTTTAGAAAGGCAGTTGAACTCAGAGGCATGAGCTTTGATTTCTTTCCCCCCACCCTTCAAATTCAGAAAATAATTCAAATTCCGGCAGTGCTAAATTGACCTTGTATTCTCCTCTGCTTGCCTGCTAATTAGAGTTTAACAAGTGGTGCTTCCAGCCCTTCATAGCACATCCAGAACAGAAAGTGATGCAAATGTGAACTGATAGGATCAGAGAGCTTTACCCTACCATCAATTTCTACCAAAATCCAGATGGGACATCAACAGGAATTTTGCAGACAGGAGATGGCCCAAAGCCAAGATGAAAGCAGCACTGATAAATCTGACTGTGGTCATGTTGTTCTGTTACACTTCTAACCTTTTTGAGGTTTAAAATATTACAGCAATTCCCATCTGGGGCAAGGCCCAGAAAGTAATTTCATTCTCTTCTAATGCTTTCAGCTGACAAGGTTGTCAACAGGCAAGTTTTAGTCAGTGAAACGAGCACGGCTTCAGTGAGCCAGGAACATTTAAATCGTCAGAGATAAACTAAGTGTTAGCAAATACAATATAGCTTAGCATAGCTCCAAATTAAATCCACTTGCAGTTTTCACCTAGGCATTAATAACACAACTTATTACAGCAATTTTTCTGGGAAGAAAGCAAGGCTCTCTAAACACCCCTCCCCCCCCCGCCGCCTGTCCTGATTTTCTGCTCTGGTTTGATTTGCAAAGGTGTATTTGGCATTCACCCACCTTATTATGCATGTAGACTATTGTTAGAGGTATAATTTGATTAAACTAAGGTTTATGAGGTTTTGTTTTGAATTTGTATTTTTCAGAGCCAAAAAGCAAATGGAAATGTTTCAGTAATGCCTAAAACACTGCTCAAAAACAGTCAAATACCAAAGAGCTCATGTAACTAGATTTGTGCCATGCGCTATTATAACAGCACTACTAATCCAAGAAGATGCAGAGGTATCAAAGGGATGCTCAGGAAGCACCAGAACAATGTTTCAGAATCAAGTACTGTCAGCTTTTCACGACACACAATTTACGTGCAATTGTCACCAACATCCTTTTATGCTTTACGTAGGGAAAGGAGAAGGCAGTGCTCTAGAACAGTTTTTGCTTCCACCATGATATGAAAAGACCCTCTGGGATGCAACAGGCTGCACATTGCACAGACTGCAGTGAACAGGGGGACCTACGGCCAGAGCCCTCTAAAGCCAAGGGATGGTTCTCAAAGTTTCAGCAGTTCAGCGGTTCTCTGAACAACTTGCCATTCAGTCAACTCCCTCCCTTTCTAAATGGTAGCATATGCTTTCTGGTAGTTCCAGCTGGTTTTTAGTAGTAAAGGATCATTTCTCAATATCATTGGGAAAAAAAAAAAAAAAAAGAGTCTTTATTGGTAACATGGCCCCAGAGGTGCACAAGAACCATTTGCAAATCTGACATGGGTTTCTACAGCAACCTGTTTTCACCTTGGCATTTAATTCAGACCGCTCTAGAGTGCTCCAGTCTGCATCGGGAAAGGAAAATGACTATGTCTGGTAATGAAAAGAGACTTCACACACACCCCACAGGACAGAAGGATGAAAACAAGCATATCTGGAGTCAGCTGCTGCTGCAGTGTAACCCACTGAAATATGAACTTGACCTTCAGGCAAAGTCCAAGGGGGAAGATGGTTCTCTCCATATCTGCAATGACCACAACAGACATTATTTTCAATTTCTATTGCTGAATTCAGAGACAATTTTTCCCCTTACAACAGATATTGCTATGGTCACAGATTCCTTCCACTTCCCTGTCGAGTGGGTTATGCTGTCTTGCCCCCCTCCTCCCGCCAAGTGCAAGAAGTCAGCTACAATCACCAAGAGAAAATAAGTACATGAAGAGAACTGCCATTCTCAGCTCAATGAGAATGCCGTTGAAATTAGCATCCTTCACCTGAAAAACAAGTATATGAATGCCCAGCCTTTGAATTCCAAGCACCGAACGGAAAACCAGGACCAAACCCAAGAAATATTAGTAATGCGCTGCTATTACTTATGACAATGAAAGTAGGTAAGTTTTTTTTGGCCAGGCTTTCAGTTGCAGCATACTTGCCCCCAAGATCTAGGAAGAGGGGAGAGAAGTAGAAGACAGAGTCCCCTGCACAACGCACCCACCAAAGAGGTTGCTCCAAGAGTTAGTACATGCCAACCATTGCCCGGTTTCCTGCAGAGACAATCAAGAGAGAAAGCAAGGTTAATATTTTAATTAAAAGTAATAAATCAACTCTTGTTTCCTGTAATGGCTTGACGTGAATTCTCGTTTGCAATATTTTTGCCATATCAGAATAGGGACCTGCTCATTTGGCAGTGATATTTATTGTGCTCAGAAATGCTAGAACATTTCCCCTTTTAACTCACAAAACCCATCTCTAAGGACTCCTCTTCTCACTGTCTCCTCAAAATTACAGAATAAAGAAAGAAAGTACATAACAGACCAGTGTAACCAGAGTAACCCACTTCAGCTTGTGTTTTCAAAAACAGCTTTCAAGTCACACCACATTATTGTGTTTCATTTTTACCAGCATGCTCAGTCTTGTCTCAAACACTTTCTTGCTCCTCTCCTATTCATGTCTATGGAAATTTTGCCTCCAGTGTAACCAGAAGAGGAAATGCAGACTTGTTTCAGTCACGTTCGTTTCTTCAGGGTAAAGTAAGCAGAAGGCATTAAACAGCAGAGCTTTGTGCAGGTACCACTATGCATCTGTAAAGACATTTTACAGCAGTCCCTTTTCAAGCCCTGCCCATGCTGCAGTACAGAACAGACTTTGCTAAGTTTCCAGGACCTAAACACCACCTCCTGTCAATTCAGCTCACATTAGCTCATGATTAGAAGAGTAAAATCATGGCTACAGCCCTCAATGGGCCAACCTCATAGCAGCCCAAATCTTCATCATTACAAAAACCCGGGCCTCAGTCTCCAAAAGTGAGCTGCTAGCACCTTACCCCTGCACCATGAGATGGCACCATGAGGTCTGAGAATCCAGTTCCAGCCCCTTCCATTTCCCAACGGTTGCAAAATTCAGCCCTCCAATGTTTGTACAGGTGTCTTGCTGTGGTGCAGATTTGCAGTCAGCCCCATCCACATCCGAGTTATTCTTGATTTGTGCTGACGCAGCTGAGGACACCTGTACTCTTCAGTGGGTTTCTTGCTTTGTACATCCTCCTACCACTTGTGTGCATAAAGACCTACCGGCCTTCAGGCTATTCCCAGAACAAACAGTCTGGCTTCTATTTTCAGCAGGAGCCACTGTCACTGCTTGGATTGGCGTCAAAGCAATATTTTTCTTATGTTTTTTTCCAAATCCCAAGTGTAGGGGAAAAAAAAAGGCAGACATTATTCTCTACGTAACTTGTTCAAACCAATGTGCCAGGTCTTAAATTCACAAGTGAGTGTTGCATTCTGTCCCAAATACTTTGTTTAAAGCTCTTCCAAGCTGACCTGTGCTGTCAACAGCGCCTGAGTAACCATAGCAGCATATTTGAACAATGCCAAATACTCATGAACAGACGCACAGAAACTCGAGGTGGAACGCACAACGCCACTAGCGAAAGCACTGGAGCTGCTGATGAACAAGAGAGCGGAGATAGATCTGCTGTTTACCAAGATGACAGTCAGAACAGGTGAGCCAGAGTGCTGATACACCTCAGAATTAAGATAACACAGATATCCAGATGTAAAACTGGAAACCAAACCAGATCGGGAAGCCCCCAGCATTGCCTGGATGCTTGGGACCAGCCCAGTTACTCAGATGGAAAGTTCTGATCACCCCTTTGCAAGAGCTTTGTAGGTGCTGGCTTTCAATTTGACAAGAGCCCCCCAAGACGTCCCAAGCACATCATATTGACAGTTGTTTTCCAGTTCTATCGAATTATACTTAAGACAGGGAGATATTTACCTACTGCAGTTATCCCCGGAGCTGGCTTCTAAGCTCCAAGACCTTGGAAGCCTTGAAAAACCTAATTAATGCACTCCCATAAATAATTCGATCTCTTAGGAGGAGATGTACTATCCACACAGTAAGTAACAGCTTTCTTTAATGAAAAAAATGATTTGCCAATGCAGATCTGTATTTTATTACAGGTGTTTATCAACCATTTATAATTGGCCATAAAGAGGAGAAGAAAATAAGGCAAGAAGAGAAACTCTAACCTAAAACAGAGCACCTTCCCGCAAGCTACATCATCCCTGGAAAGCAAACCTAGGTCTGTTCTGTCAGCCAAAAACATCTCCCCAGGGAAAGCTCACACTAAATTAGGAGTTAGTGCAGACTATTTCTCCCAAAACCCCTTTGCAGCTGCAGGGACAGAAAGTTGCACAAGACAACCTCTCCCCAGCTTTGAGCCAGCAAGGAGGCAGCTGCCTGCTCTGCACCCTCCAAAATAGGGGGAAAATCAACTGCTTCCTATTACAGGTAAAACAGCCATGCCTGGGACCGCAACATGATGGCACAGCAGGCTTCCAACTGCAAATAGGCAGCAATCAGTGAGTATAATAGTAAAATGGAAAGTTATAAGTCACCCGTTTACCTAGTGCTGTTACCCAGGAGGTTTAAACATACTCTTTTTAACACAGGAGTTTGCCCTTTAAATAGGTTTCCTTTTGTCCAGTGGGATCAGGAGAGCAATTCTTGTTGTGGAGCCCAGGTGACCAACTCTGATGCAATAGCGTAACGATTTCAGTTAACCATAAGCTGGTTTAATTTTATTTTTTAATACTTAATAAAAGAGCTTCTAGTACTTCAAAAACCATCTAGGTCTTCCTACGAAATATTCATTCAGTTACCTTTCTGAATTCTTATCCATTAATCTTAATAAGCACTCCAGAACCACTGGCAGGAACAGCTTAGTGCTCTAAGAATCAGGGCAAAACATTTGCAAAAACATCTAGCTTGGAAGAAAAGCACACACCACACCACTGATGCTAGAGAGCTGCCCCTACAAGGCGAGTTCTGCTCCCCACGATCCCACACAAGCTGATCAGGAGTGAGGGGATGGGTTGGTGCTGTTGAAGAGTACTGCTCAGCACCCTTCACATGGCAGGAGCACCACAGCCATGGGCAGGAGCCTGAGAACACCACCAGGAGCTCACCTGCTTGGACAAACGTGCGCTGGGAGCCACCTCAGGGGAAACGCCAGGGCTTTCATAGGAAATACACTAAAGGTCTCCCAGTAGCATCAGGCCATCAGAGAGCTTCTGTACTTGAAGCTTGGCTAAAACACCAGCCCTCACTCATCCCAGCTCTCCTGTAGAGTAAGAAATGGACCTCTGAATGCCTTGTGCAAATTCATACTTTTTTAAGTGCAGGCTGTTAGCAATGGCTATAGCCAGGAGTCCAATTAATTCATTTCTTTCCAGAAGATTTTTAGCTCTGTAAAACTCATGTATTATTTAAGCCTCATAACTAAACTGTGAACATTATCAAGGTCCAGTTTTCTCCTTTACACACAAGAGAAAGAGTTTTGGTGAAAGATCTCTGCAAAATATCCCTTAGTACCTCCAAAAACCTGAGAGTCCCTGACTACCAGTAGACCTTTCATTTCTGCTGTGACTTTGATGGTACCTGACTCTCTCCATCAGCAGATCTCTAATTCACAGTGAGTGCTTGCTGTGTCTAGTCTCAGATTCCTACAGCAACATCAAGGGAGCATCATCTGGCAAAAGCTTTTGCCAGGGTGCTTTCTGCTGTATCTCCATTCCCCAGCAAGATCCAGGTTTCCCTGGAGGATTATGTGGTAGAGGATTCTGTCTCAACCTGGAGAACCAACAGCAACTGGTTAAAGAATCCTCATATGTAGAGATAGGTGCCACTAGCAAACAAGAAATAAATCTGATCTGTAGTTTATATAAAAACAGGTTTTTTAGAGCAATGGTTATTCTGATTGAAGAAGCACCACCTCTAAGCACCTAATTCAATGGAGCAGGTTCACTGCCAGCCTGCATTTCACCTTTGGGAAAGGGCTGGAGAGAAACAAACAAACAAACAAACAAACAGCCAGCCCTCTGGAGCAAAACAGACTCAGCTGCTCCCTTGCAATCTCACACATTCAACCATTGAGGAGGCGTGTGCAAAAACAAGGGTTCACTGCAAGAATTACTGTAGTCTTCCTTGCCTTTCTGAGACCTAAAGTAACAATTTAATGAGTAAGCACAGCCCAGGAGCAAGTCATCCTCACAAAGGAGTTGGTCTCCCACTCACAGCTGGGAGGCACAGCTGCCGTCCTCCTCCCCTCTGCAGCTCCCAGCTCTAGTTAGGCAGCAAGTGCAGAGACAAAGCCCTTTACAAATACTCAATGGACAACATGATCTACACTTTCTAACAGTCAGACAGATAGCATGCCCCCCCAGGCATCTTTGGAGGAATATAATATGGATTTAAACCTACCAACCGTTAGACCGTTTGTCATTCAACAGCCATTAAATACAGCAAACGCATATAAACAGAGCAGTGCAAAGCAGAAACTAACTGAACAGCATTCACACCCAAGAAGTAAGCTGGGGACCTAGCCAGTTCACAGCTCCCAAGAGGTCTACTTGTTAGGATCGCTGACACAACTCTTAGGAGTCCTAGCTCTGTTTTTAAAACAGAAACAGATTTTCTAGAAATCTGCATTACTGCATCTTCCAAGTGCTGTAGCTGTCAGTCAGCTTTCCATAAGTTAGTATTTATGTGCATTCAGAGCGGTTTGGGAACCGAAGGTTGTCTTGTCACTTCCACGCTCTATGAACAGTCGAGATGCTGGAATATGGTAATATTTACTCCTGTTTTGCCATCTGCTTATAGATGCACATAAAACATGTGACTCCCAGAACGTGGAACAGCAAAACAACGGCTATGGCTTTTCATTGTGAGATAGGTAAAAAAACTAATAATCAATACACATCTTTTCTTCTTTATAATGAAAAGGGTAGTATTGTACAACAGATAAAAATATTTAGTGTGTGTATATATAAATCTTCTCGATATATACTGCTTAGCTAGTTTTTACTGAAGAATCGGCATCTTTAAAAAAAAAAAAAAAATCCTGCCTCCAGATCCCTACAGTCTCAGTTATGTAATCAGTCAATAAAAAGCAACCAGAGGGCTATGCTGTTTATCTTTAGCAGAAAAGATCCATCCAAGCTCTAGGTCAGGTTGTAACAGGATGAATGTCCCCAAACGCCCTCTTGCCTGAACAGTTTGACATACCTTGGAAGAAAGCAACTACTTTTAGTGTTGATTTCCACTCTGAAGCTCTGTTAGATTCCTGTAGTTGAATCTTTTCAACTTCTTCTCACAGCCAGAGCAGAACCCCAGAAGCCAGGCAGCTGCTGCCCAGGACCAGCCCAGCAAAGAGCAGCCCCCAGAGCAGCTGTTCTCAGCATTCACACAACAAGGCAATTACAGCCCCCACCCACCACCACCTCCCCACCCAGGTGCAGTTTCTTACTCAGGTGTTCATTGCTAGGCAGTGCCAAAGACAGAACTAACATTGTGAGCATGTTTAAGTAACTCTCCAAATAAAGATCAGCATGGCCAACTGAAGTGCAAAGCCCCTCTGCCTCTCCCTACCACCAAACCAACCCAAACACCGAACTGTTAACAACAGAATGCTTCCGTCTACAGGCTCCCAGCCACGCAGGAAAACGTTCAAGACAATTTCACCATTGCACCTTTTCAAGAACAAAGTGAGATCTGCAAAAGCTATTTGTAAAGGGCAGCCCCCACCCCAGAGAATGTCAGTCTTCAGTCCCTACAGTTTATTTTGAAAAAAGTTGATAAAGAAGGGTGGATTAAGTGTAAGGCTGATATCCCTGCAGGTCTCTGACCCATCAGATGGTCTCACAAGATGATAATAGAATGAAATTTTGCACTCTCCTTGACCTTAGGATATCCAACATTGGGATGTTGAGGTTTGTTTTTTTCTTGCAGGGATGGGAAATGCCAACCCTGTTGTGGGGATTTTTTTTGGTTTGTTTGTTTAACAAATCCAAATGAGATCTTTTGAAATAATTATGTAATATTCCATAGAAACCTCAAACTCTCCATGGCTGGAGAAGGATGTCAGAATGTCAGAGCCAGACAAACATTTCTGTGGCAGCTGATTTCCTCTTACAGAGAACACCATCAGCTTGTTAGCTTACCAAGCAGAGCATTTTGTTTACTGTCAGATGCTGTGGATGCCGCGCTTTACAACTTGCACAGATGTAGTGCCTCTGCTACCACACTTCAACAAGTCTCTTCTTTTTGTTTGTTGAACTGTTCTTCTCACACTGGCTTGGGACTCTTAAGATGCCTACAAGCTTCACTTTGACCCAGCAGCAAACTTTAATACTTTTGATTTCTCACTACTGTAAAAATGAAAAACAAGCATTTACTCTGTGTCCCCTCCCACTCCCATAGAGCCACCCCACACACAGGCATTCATCTGATCACAGCAGGAGGTGACGTCTCAGAGCTTGCAACACCCCACCACATCCAAATGCAGAGACTCACCCCAGGGTCCCCAGGTAAGGTAACACACACAACTTACACACAAAGCCCCTTTTGGTTCACAGATTGTGATTTAAGACATGTAGGGAATTAAGGCAACTCCAGAAAAATCAATTTGTTAGGCCTGTACTTCTATCAGCCTAGAGAAATGTTAGCAGAACTCACAGCAGTAATGAAAAAGAACATTCAATGTATTGTGTGACCACAAAGTAATTATGAGACTCATTTTACATTGCATTTTAATTAAAATTTCATTATAAGAATTTTCTTTTAAGAACAGCATACTACATATTAATGGTAATATGTAACTTTATCCTACAAATGGGACTGTCACCATATTATTCTTACAATTCAAACATATGAAAAATAAAATATGATATTTAGCTATATAAATTTCCCCTCCCCACCCCTTTAAATTCTTTTTCTTTTAAATAACAAAAGTATTAACTCTTTCCCGGTACAGTGCATTTGCTATCCGCGAGCCACAAACTAAGTAGTCACGTCAATGCCAAGGAAAACAGCAATGTTGTTTGCAAAATATTGAGAGAAAATGAAAAAATATAGTAGTCAGCCCAGTGCTTACAGAACAGAGACAGTCAACAAGAATTGAAAGAACCAGCACATTTACATAGGACCATTATAATAACATAGAAAACAGTGCAGAAGACTTATGTTGGAAAAATATATAGTGATTCTTAGCAAGCTGAAACTGAACTTTGGCACTTGCTCATAAAAAGGCCTTTCAAAGCAAAAGAAAACAGAAATTCACCTAATCACAGCTTGTATATTTAAAGAAGAGACATGGACTAAAGCAAGAAAAACAATAGAGAAAAGTTTACAAGCCAGGTCACTACAAATTCAGTACATTCAACCTACAGAAAATACAAATACAACCTTTCATCCGACCATCTATACAGGGATCCTGGCTAGGAAAAGACAGGCTTTGGGACAGAGCCTTACCTGAAGCTTCTCTACTTCAGTGGAGCTATGCTGATTACACAGCCCTTTCTGCAATTTGAACTAGAATAGCATGTGTCAAATACATTGCCTCCTTATCATAAAATAAAGATTTCTGAACTGTAAATTAAGAAGCAAGACCATCGCACTCAGACAGTGGCTGTTCTGCTCTATCCACAGTTGCACCATAATCACTGTAATATAAGGATAAATTGATTTCTTTAAAAAGGGCTAAAAAAGAATGGCTTCAATTCAAAGGGGAGACCATACACTGGCAGGAAGGATTCACATTTAGGCTGTTAGTCTTTGTGCTGTGTCAACACTGCACATTAACAGGTTAACTAGAGTTTTGATAACTGCTCCCCATCCCTGTCAGAAGAACCGATGTCCTAAAATAGGGCCTAACCTAAAGGCGGCTGCAGGCCAAAGCATATTTCTGGATCAGCCCATAAGAAAAGAAGGGCTGCTCTAGACAAGAACTGCTTCTTTCATTGTCAGGCTCAATGCCCCAAAACTATGGTGTGTTGTTTTTTTTTCCACTGAGGCAATTTATTTCTTTTTTTTTAAGGAGTTAGGGAAGGACAAAGAAAAATAATTGCTTTAGATTGCACAGAAGATTGTCCTACTAAAGGGGGCACTTGAATGGGAAACAATTGCAGCTATAAATCTAGCAGACGCTCTTCACATGTCTCCACAGGCCATTTAGTTGCACCTCCAAACACATCAACGTTGTTATCAACCCAGGGTATGATGTTGCCAGGCATGTTGGTAGAGCAGTTAGCAATATTCATGATGTCTTCAGCTTTTAAGACCCTGTCCCATATATTGAACTGGCTCATCTCCCCAACGAAGGCTTGAGTTGCATCAAATCTTCCTCCTACTGTGTCCTTCAGGCACACAAGAATTTGGATTAGATGAGAAGATTATTTCAGCATTTCCTTCAGCAAACTTGAAGACCCTCCCACCCACAGCCACACGGCTAAAAGGAAGCACAGAGGTAAGTGACAGGGACAAGCAACTTCAAGTTTCTAGAAGGGTTACTTTGAGCAAGATGTCATTCTGTGGAACAGGTAAAAGCTCCAGAAATGGTTCAAAACAATTCAAAGCAAACAGTAGTGACTGTATATCATCACACAGTGGTATACAGTCACCTACAGCTACAGCTACACTTAACTAACCCTGCCCCCAAGCAATAGAGCAGGACGGCAGCTTTAAATATTGAGGCTGATTTAGGACCTATTTTGCAAGCTCGGCACAAGAAAGCTTCAGCAAGAACTACACAGATGCGTAAGATCACTCAAAACTTTATAGCTATAGATTAAACTGTTACTGCAGCCCTTGACCAATGGTCCACCAGGACTACAAGATGGGATCTTTGGATCTGGATACACAGGCTTCTGCCGGCTGAACCAATGAGTAACTCCGTCACTGCACAAGCTAAGTGTTTATTTGCTCTACTCACTACTAGAGGACAGTGTGATCAGACTAACATGGAACTGATAGCACAGGACAGAGTCAAGCATAGTACAGGCAATGGCAAGAGAGTTACAGAAAAAGCTGCCAGCCATTTAATAGTGAGCTGGAGCATCTGCTGTGCAGAGTGTATTAGGATTCTCAATTTACCATTCTGTCGCTTTTGTCATGGGTAAGGAGCTACTGAAATCAGCATCAGGACAAAATTAATTCTTCATTGCCTTGCCCAGTTGTGAACCTGGGAATCCTGGAGAATGAATATTTTCTGCTATGCATTACAGTCAATGATTTTTATTAGGATAAGATATATATATTATCATCCAACGAACAAATAGAGAAAGACATCAAGATAATAGAGCCACACAATTCATAGTTAATATCATTAAGCTATTGCCTAAATCAAAGGATTTTGAATCTTCTTTACCCATATTCAGAAAGGACTTACCCTCAATGTCATGAATATTGTCTGTTTGCAATACTAATATTCAAACTTTATTAGCATTTGCATTATGAGATCTATTTACCTCTACCTTTAACGAGAAACCAAATATACGATGTGTAATTCATATCTTTTCCACTCATCTTTAAAGTGGACATCAACTTCTCAATTAGTGACAGGATCCACTACTGTAAAGATGTGTACACCTGAAAAGCCACACAACTCAGCCTAGAGGGAATTCCCCTTGGCACTTCCATAGGTTATCAAGATACAAGATCCCAATATACCCACAAGCATTCCAGCGCCCACAGTTGTTGGTCCCCTCATCCCCACATATACTTTCTGTTGTCTAATCTGGGGCTCTGGGACTAACATTCTGACTATAATGAGGAGATGGAGGAGGAAAAAAAAAAACAAAAAACAGCAATATGCTAACGGGGGTGGCCAATTTAGCTTCAATTAAAAATAATCAAACCAAGTAGGCTTGGTCTGCTTTCAGGAAGCTCCTTTTTGATTGTGCTTACAACAGCACTGTCCAGTTCTCTCCTTTTTTCAAACTTCAATGGCCACGTTGCTAGCACTGAGCAACCTAGCTCCAAGGATGTCATTTAAGGCATTATCCAGATCATTGATAAAGCTGCACCTTGTAGCATTAAGAGTGGGAATGAGTTGCAACATGAATATTCTGAATATTTAAAAAATTAAACATATTATACCAAAGTATGATTATATTAAGTATTTGTTGCTATTTTAATCTTTCAGATTCTACATATACAACAAGACCAAGCATTTACAAGCAAACCGTCTCACAGCTGCTGTTTGCTTGGGGAGTCTTGATTTCCCTTTGTCTTCTTTATTGGGCTTTTTGTTTGTTTGTGGGGTCATGGGTGTTGTGGGGTTTTGTTTTGTTTTAAGCAAAACAAAACACAACCCTGGAACACACAATCATTCACTTACCTGTTCCTGACCCAGGATCAAGACACCTCCAGGTTTGATTGGATGCCAAGGAGCAAGATTCTCCCCAGTGCCAAGCTTCTCTCCATCCTGAAAAGCCTCCCACATTCCATCTCTCGTTGTCCACGTAATACAGATATGATGCCATTTTCCATCACTAATGAAGAGAGGGAGCTGGGCAACCTACAAAGAAAACAACAACACAAAAACAAAGAATAATGAATGTTGTAAACCAAGTCTGGCAGTTCAAGCATGATATTTGTAAAGGGCCTTGTATTTATTTACTGTCTGCAGAGGCATAAACTTCAGGGCCAGATACTAATTCACATTTTCCTCTTTTGTCCCAGCTCTCCTGTATTCAGGAAAACGGGCATGCTTTTTGTTCCAGATGTAGGCCCTTGTTTCATCTCTAAATGAGACACAAGTACCAGAGTCTAAGCTGCTATCAACCCAGTGATACTGCATATTTATCTGCAGCATTTACTTAAATCTCACTGCTAACTTTCAATCCAGTGCTCATGTTAAGTTCCTCTTCAAGTCTACAGTTTGTTTGCACCATTTGCAGTGAGAACTCTGACAAATAGATTGGTCTGCTGTGGAAGCTGTTATGCAGGATTCTGCTCCTTTAGGACTCTGATCTAAAAACTTACCCAAGTCAAAATAAAGACACAAATGTAGTGGGCTATGAAGCAGCTGTGATGTGGGAGAAATAAAAACTTACCAGAATGTTAGTACAACTGACGTAATACTTAGAAGAAAAGTTATTGCTAAAAACAAGCATGCTCAAGTCTCCTTCTCTTCCATAAGCCATTAAAAATAATCTGATTTCAGTTTTACTGATTTGGCAGGATGGTAGGACTGTTACAAGTCCTTAACTATCCGTGTGACTGAACCAGCTGAGTTGTGCTGTAAATCTGTAAACACCTGATCCCTCAGAGAATAGTGAGTTACTAGGAAACCTAACAGGCCAAAGAAAACAAGGGATGTGCCTGAAGGCAAGTTACACTACAATACAGCCTAGGCAAAGTTAAGAATCTAGTTCTGCTCATACTGATTCAAATCCAGTCGTGTTAGCTATTTACAGTTTACAATTAACCCAAACAGAAGGTGATGAAAAAGCAAGTATCCATCCAGTCCGTTTTAATGCAGAGTTTCAACAGGTCTTGTTTCCCTCGGGTCTAATTCAAAAATCATCAGTAGTGTGAAGTCATGTGGGACAATTAGATGTTGCTTTCTGCATCTAGACCTAAGTCTGAAAAAGTTATGTTTCAGACAATGTTCAGTCACACAACATAATAAAAGCAGCCACAGTTACATGCCTCCCAGACAAACGATGGGATACAAAATTCAAGAGGCCAAGATCTGATTTTAACTTTAAGGACAAGCACAGGTGTGTGCGTACCTAGCCTTGCCTTAGTACACAAATACATATACCATTTGACTTTGTTAAGAGTACTCTTATGAATTTGCAACAAACAGATGGGCAACAACAGACGGGTACACACTCTTCTACCATCCCAAAGGCCCAGAGGTGTCTCTCAGAGAGAATGAGTTACCACAGAGGTAGCAAAGGTTCAGGCATAGAAACACAGTATTATTCTGCCTATGTAGATGTGAAAAGGATTCTTACCTTATCATTAATTAGCAGTTCAATTGGATTATTCCCCCACTCTATGAGGACAATTTCATTAGCCTGCCCAGGAACAGCGTATGAGAATGGAGTGCCAATTCCAGGAGAAGCACTTGACCTCAGCCATAAGCACACAGTAAAAGCATACAGCTCTGGCAGAGTCTTCTTGATCTTCCCATACAAGTAGTTTGTGCGAAGAGGAAGGGACACTTTGAATTCATCAGGTGATTTAAATGCACTGCTACCTAGAATTACATAGAGGAAGAAAAATCTATAGCATCAAAGAAAACAATATATATGTAATTCAGGCTAGGAAACAAATATAATTTATATTGAGAAACTTAACTTTACTCATGTTGAAGAGGATACACAAAAATATACTGAAGATTAGTGAGTGTTGATTTTGCAGCACAGTTAGAGAATACAATTAGATTTTATATACATCATGCTAATTACTTCTTTTTCCTCCTTGCTCAGAGCAAAATAATAGATGGCATACAACTAATGAGAGGCTATTAAATATTTTCTTTCTTCATTGCTCAGTTCATGGCTGGAGGCCTTCCTATCTCACACAATTCAAACTGTTTTAAAACATATTTACTGTTACTAAACAGTGAATCTCTAGTATACTCATTATTAAAGCACGACAGTGTTTCAAAAATGATGCTTCTTTTCCTATTACTTCTACACAGGGAGCTAACAGCAGCATCCCAATTTTATAGATAGCAGACTGAGAAACAGGTTGATGCTCTTGATTTGGATGGCCAATCTGAAATAACAAAAAATTGAATATATTCCAGAAAGCTTCCAAAAAGCAGAGTTAAATTTAGAACTGTTTTCTACTCAAAGACAAATCCAGTGGAGTTCTGAACTCAAATATAAAGCTGAAGTTCAAAGTGACGTAAAGAAAAATGTGATATAAACTTGTGAACTACCAAAACACTAGACACTGATGTAGTTACTTGCAAATAATTTTTTAGATTTAAGTATATTAAATGGAAGAGAGAAATCCCACATTGTGCCCACAAAATAAAACCCCATAGTTCTGTAGTAGAGTGTCAACCTCAACCTTTTTACAACCTGATTCCCACCCATTTCCTTTACTCACATTCCCAAAACAAATTCAATCCAAATGGCCAAATTTCACACTCCAATCCAAATGAAGAGCTGCTGTCACAAAAGGTTGCCACAATTTTCATATGAATTTTTAAACTGTTGGCATTCTTTCAGTTCTGATTCTCAGAAGCAACTGAAGTGTTTTGACTGCATTTTTCAAAGAAAGAGGGGGTGGAAGAAGAAAAACCTTGTCTGATGCTTGCATCTGTCTTGAGGACCTTACAGCCCCAAAACTGAAATACTCCAAATTTATAAGCAAATAAAAGTAGGGTCTTAGGGCTAATGTTGAGCAACCTCCACTAGGCTGGCACAACCAATGTCAAAATAATAAAAAATTTACTCCATTGAGAGCGTTAGTCACTGTGTGAAAGAGCTTAAGGAAGCAATAATAGGTTGGAGAAGAACAAAAAATATTCATCTTAATTGCACTTTCAAGGTTTGTCCTTATGACTCAAAAACATCCACAGCTCCAAATGGTACCAAGATTCTCCTGTTCTGGGCAATGTGTACATGCACAGTGAAAAACAGTCCTTTTCCTAAAGAATCTCAATTAATTGTGGACAAGGTGGGCAAAAAATATTGTTATTCCCTTTTAGAGGGGAATGGATTTAAACATAGCAAGTGACTTGTCCGAGTTTCCAGCAAAATTATGCATCAAATTTAAGGCCAGGAGCTACCAGTTGCGGGATCAGTCCTCCCATCAGTCCCGCTTTTTATTGAAACACATACTTCAGTTGAAAGAGACAACTGGTATAAATTACCAGAAGACTTTGGCAACCTGGACGGTTGTATGAACTTCAAGCTCTCCTGCTCCACTGATAACTAAAGACTTCTGTCACAGTGGAAGATAAAAATCCCAAATTCATACTGCCACCTTGGAAGGTTAGTTCTTCCTCCATTTACTTAAGTCTCGGGACAAGCAGGTGCTTATGGCACTTTAGTTGGCAGGAATAGACATTAAACAGCATGTCATTTAAAATAAAAGCACCGTAGAAACGCTGTTTTCAAAAGATGTCAGATCACTTCAAATATTGACTGCATTTAATCTACAGATTCATTAAGTTCTTAGGTCATTACAACCCTCACCTTGATTTGACTGAGGAACCAAAGGCACAGAACAGCTAAGGAAACCGTGTTGTAAGAGACAGCAAATTACACAACCAAAAGAAAGCCTGTGCCTTGGTTGCTGGCACAAATACTTCACTTCCCTGGAGACTTATAGGAAGACAGCCCTCTCTCTTCCCCCCCCACCCCCCCAAAAAAAAAAAAGAAGCTGGGAAGGGGCTATTTTTAGCCCAAGCAAATTACACATTCTTGATCTCCCACTACTGCCTTTCTCTTTCTGATGACTTACTGTGATATGAGTCACATCTTCCAGAGACATGGACTAGCAATACTTGCCACATAAGACATTAACAGGCCACCAGTTCTCCAAAATTTTAGTTGCAGTGTAGGTTTTATCTTAGCTCTCAGGAAAGCATTAAATTACAGAGTCAATAGGGGAGTTCTTCCTTCTCCTCTTTCCCTATCCTTCACACTTTTTAAATGAAAACATTAATGCAGTATTATACAAATGGATCCATTAGGCTTCATTTTAAAATTCATGAGATATGTATGTTTATGCCATTTTGAAAGCATGTCCATTAAGCTGCTTTTAAGGACAGAGCCTATTCACTTTGGAAAAATCATTTAAAGATTGGACAGTGATATTTACCAGTACTCTAGTCCTACACTGTCTACTTTGTAGGTGTATATAATCAGTCCAGAAATACAGTTCTGTTCTTCAGCTCATTTTCACAGACATTTGTAATTCAAATAAATGGACCCTACTCAAGCATACAGATCTCAGTAATAATTAACCCAAGTATCTCATTAAATGACTGGGATTAAAAGAGTGTCCCCCAGTGGCACCATGTGTAATCTATTATAAACTCCAAAGGCTATGTACTTGAGATAGGACACAATTCAAGTAGCTGCAGTTACTCAATGGCATAACCAGCAATAGAAGGAGAGACTTTATCCTACCAGTCACATTTCCAAAGTAGCAGGAAACAGTTCTGGCAAAAGACACCATTTATTACATCAAAGGCAGTTGTGCTAATTAGCTTAGCCTGCATTATTTTCAGTCCAAATAAAGGCAGCTCTACTTAGATGTGTACTTGACATTACTCAGGTAATTACCTGACACCAATATCATACTTCTTCCTATTTCCATTTGCCTCTTTATTTAAATTTCCACCTCACAAACACTAAGCACTCACATATGTCGAGGTAAGAGACAGGAAGCCAAAGCCATGCAGGAAGTCTCTGACAGAAGGAAGAAAGGAATTTAAGTATTTGCACTGTTACCTAATATTCAGTCCAGCACTTTAGCCAGGAGCAGGCTGTTGTTCTTCCCTCAACACACACATTTAAACTAGTGTGCTGGAAGGGGGAAGGAGACAAAATAAATCAGCATGGGGAAGTGTTTAGATTCTGCGCAAATTACCTTTTTCTAATTCAGACACTCTTTCCAGCAATGCATTCAAGGCTGTCTCTGTCTTCTGCCGATGGGCTGATGTCTCATTATGAAGCAAAGATTTTTCATCCTCAAGCTCGGCCACTTTGGTCAGGAGCTGGCGTTCCAGGTCTCCAAGCCTCCGCTGGAGCATCTCTCGAAGATCATTAGGCAGTGCTGCATATGACACATTGGCTCGGAGTTGGTGCTTTTGAGGAAAAGAGAAGAAAAAAATTGCCATTTCTAAAACAACAAGTTAAATGTGGATATGTTTCTGACTAAAAGGAAACAAAGCAGAATCACTGAGTTCTCCAGCAAGTACAAAAGAGGCATTGCCTTTTAGCACTTGTCATGTTCAGTGCTTTTATCAACACTGTAGCAAAACAGGTCCTGAAACAAAAGGGCACTTTTGTTATAGGCTTCCAGTGTTTCACTTGAAGGAGTCTTCCTACATACAAGTTCAATAAAATCAATGTAGGAAGCCAGGTTTGATGCATTTCCTTTACTCTGGGTACGTGTGGCACATTAGTCAATTTTTGCTTTACTTAGTGCAAATGACATTACAAACTTATGTAAACAGAAAAAACTCTTATTTCAACAAAAATATTTAACTACTTCTAAAGCAAATTTACCAAAGTAAAGTTTCCTCAGTTTTGACTTGCAGAGTATGGAGTCAGACGCTCTTTAGATTAACTGTAGATACTAACAGTGAAACCATTTTTTCTTTAAACTGCAACCATCAAAAATCTTTGTTAAATAACACTGGTATCTTTAAGCATACCAGGAAACCAACACTTCCACCTACCTACATCTTACTCTAGTGGAGTTTCCCTTCTACAACTTTTTTTTTTTTTCCAAAAAAAAAAAAAAAGCCAACATGAGGTGCCTCAAAAACCCAGCAACATTAATGAAGAGGTTGTTACACACCCTGATCATTCAAACTACCCAAAAAAACAGTCCTCAGTGCTTAGACCACAGAGAATAACCTTTAGGAAGTTACTCACCATCCTCCCAAGCATCACTGAATGCTTGGAGGAGAGCAGAAGGACACATACACATCTTTCTGTGTGTGGAAGACAAAACACAATGCCCAGCACCATTCATGTGGGAATACTCTATAAATTGTTTCTATAAGCGCCACTAAATCACGGGCACTGTCCAAAGGCACACAGAAATCCTTTGTCGGTGAGCTTGGACCAAGTCCCCTTTGTATTCACAGTCACACAGAATCATATTTTTATTCAACACCAGCCCTAAATCCATCACCTCATCTTCACAACCTGCCCTACGCAAACTCCTTGTCACCACTGGCTGGCTCAGCACCATGTGCCAAGGTCTTATTGCTACAGATGTCACTTATACCTCAAACCCATGAAGCCACGTTCCCAGAAAAAGAGAAACAGGAATATTAGTACAGAAATCAAACACTAAAAAAATCCCATAACCCCTCCCCACACTGAGGACACACTCGGAGAGGAGACTTTTGGGCTGCTATCATTAAGCTGAGCAGATGAGCCAAGACCTCAAGGGACACCAGCCAAGTGACCAGCCAGCTCGCAGAGCTCCACACAGCCGAAGCGTGCTGGTGGTGTCGTGCCAGGGTGCTCGGGCAGGAAGCTGGGGCAGGAGGAAGGCTGCCTGCCCGGCCCTACCTCCAGGCTCTCCAGCCGGTCCTTCAGGGTCTGCATGGTGCGGCTGAGCTGGTCGATGACCTGCGCCGGGTCCCTGGGCAGGTCGCCCATGGTGTCCTTGCCCTTGCCCATCTCCTTCTTCCAGGGTTTGCCGTCGGTGCTCTCGCAGCGGCTCAGCTTGCCGGTGAGCTCCCGGATGGCCTCCCGCTGGCTCCCGATCGTCTCCTTCTGCTGCAGGACGGTCTCCCGCAGCTGCAGCACCGTGGCTTTCAGCTCCTCCTCGGGGGGCAGCGCGCCGCCCTGCATGGGCACGGGGGGCAGCGGGCAGCCGGCTCCGGCGGCGTCCAGCGGCAGCGAGGTGCACACGAAGCGGCTGCCCGGCGGGTTCTCCTGCTCCCCCGCCGCTCCCCGGCCGCCCGCGGCTACGGCGAGGAGGAGCCCGGCGACCACGGGCAGCATCCCGGCGGGCGCGGGAGGCGAGAGCCGGGCGGGGGACGCGGCGCTGACAGGAGCGGAGCGGGGACGCGGCGCTGACAGGAGCCGCCGCCGCCCCGTCCCGCCTCGCCGGCCCGCGGCTTTTATGAGGCGGGGAGGGGACGGGGGGGGCGCTCCCGGCTGCCGCTGGTTGGTTGCGGCCGCCGCTGACGCCGCTTGGTCCCGGGGGCCGGGGCTGTGAGGGGGAAGCCGGCGGGCGAGGGGCTGAGGGGGGCCTGGGCCAGGCGGGGATGTTGAGACGGCCCCCGGTTCCGTGCGCCCGGGTCGGGGTGGGGCTGCGAGGGTCACGCCGCTTCCCCGCGGCTAGGCCCGCCCGCGACACCGTTGGCTTGGAGCAGCGACCTCCTGGCTCAAAGATCGTGTCACAGAAACGAGGGAGGTTCAAATTTTAGCACGGCAGTATTCACATTTAATGCTAGAACGGGCATGGGGCTATTCTAAGAAGGAGCCCCAGAAGTTTTTACAGAGAACCGTAAGACCAGGGCAGTTTTATCTCTATCATTCCCAGTATCAGACACTTTTGATGTTGACCACAATTGCTTCCAACATGCAGTCAGTGAAGGATTGCCTGTTTTGCCAAGTGCCACACACACCTCAGCTGAATCGTCCTCGGCAACTACTCACAGACAGGCAATGCAAACTGTTGCCTCTGTAGAAAAACGGAGAAACAATTTCCTCATGCATCAGCAGAGGCTGCTCTTAGGACTCTAAAACCATTGAGTAGAATTTCACATTTTTAGAAAGTTTATATATGGAAAGAATTTTACCACAGGACAAATAATTATTGCTATGGAATGCATAATTTGCTTAGTTACAATGAATAAAACCAACGAATAATAAGTCATTGAAAAAAATCTTCAGCGAACACGTCAATTACTTTATGCTACAGACTGAGTTAGCAAGTTGCAAGGAGCGCATACCACAGAGATAGTTAAATCACTTGCTTCACGATGTCCAGTTAATTTGTTCAATCCCTCCAGCAATGTCCTGTTTGAAAATCACATTTGGCAAATCTGACTGCAGACGCTGCTAACACACAAGTGAGAGACGCAGCTCATATTGCCTACTCAAAGGGAGATAACACAGAGGACGGCGTTTAATAAGCAGCCAGAAGCTCCAATTTCTGTCTGAATTCCATTTGTCTGGAAAGCAGGTCTCGAGAGACTGTCCTGCTTCCTGGTCAGATGGAAGAGATGTAAGCACTCATGCACAGAGCCTCTGACTCCCTAGTTAGACATCTAACTCCCATTGAAATTGACGGGGTACCACTGATAAATAACTTAGCCAGTCAAAAATTTTGCATGCTGCAATGAGGAGGACCACGCAAGTATACTGGGAACATCTCATCTGTCAACACAGCGTCTTTCCAGTCCACGCAAGTCTGAGAACTATTGGAACCTTTATGCAATAACATACCCCACCTTTTGCTCTACATGTAAGATCATTCAGTCACATCTGCGTCACATTTTCTCTCGAATGTCAAGTGAAGCAGCATGAAATACCTTGATAAAATAATTGCATAATGCTGGCTTTGCCTTTAAGAACTGTCCCCTTACTGTAGGACAACACTTGACTATTGCTTTTATACAGCTTGATTTCATACCCTATCACATGAATTGTGATGGTACCCCAAGAAAATGACGTCATTGTACTTAAACAGGAATTTCAAAATCCTGATCCAGATTTTTAAACCCATCTTCTAATTCAGAGGTGTAAAATCAAGCAAAGGTTTTGACTTAGTCCATGACAGTGATAAAGGAATTGTTCCTTTTGAGATTCAAGCAACCTATGGCTTGAAAGCTTTGCTTAATTATAGATGGATTCTGTCATAATCTCTTATTCGGGCAAGCTGAAAAGTAATACAAACAGCAGCAAGCAATACACATCTTTCCAAAGTTCTGTACAGTATATGGTGGCAAATTGCTTATGACAACAGAAGTATTGTCCTTTATTACTATACTGTTTCTTTTTGACAGGTGAGGACAGTAAAACAAGAACGAATCCCGACAGAGACTCAGAAATGTCGGTTACCGCACGGTGAGGGCATCAGTGTGGAGGGAGGGTGGACAGACACGGAGAGAAGCAGATCTTATCCATCATCCTTCTTACCATGCACAGTATTTTTTTATAGTACTTCAGTGCTTTCAGAAATACCCAACCCAAATCACCCTACTCTACCCCACGTCCAGATTCTGAGACCGACTTTTGATGGAGGCATTAATTTATGTAAACGCTGCTTGTGAATGTAGCCAGTGTTTTTAGATGTTGATGGCCATATCAATCTTCATTTTGAGTGACTAACATGCAGCAGTACATTATTATAAATAATAAATCATTAATCACAAAATGGAGAAAGTCTGTCATCTTAATATATTACATGTTAAGGCATAAACAAATTGTATACTTGATAATCTGAGATCTTTAAAAAAAACACTCTCAAGGAGTTGTTTTTTTTCCCCTATGACCAAGATGAGCATTTTATAGGCACAATGATTATATTTCAGTGTGGTATAAAAGTTGATCAGGGTAGAGTGAGAAGCACAGTGAGTACAGATAACTTACTGTTGCAGCTAAAACTCCCTGGCTCTGGGGCTGTCAGGCAGCCTAGCATCTCTGCAGCCCACAGAATGGATTTTTAATTTTTAATTTAAATTTGACAGTTCTGCTGCCTTCAAAAGGGCTTTATTCTCTTTGGATACAGCATTTGCATGCTAGCTGCTATCTGTCTTTATCTTTGATGCACAACTGTAATATCTAATACTAGAACTTTAATATGAATGTAAAATGCTGTTGGACTCTCAAGTATAGGAAGTTTTTGTGTTTAGGATGCAGGTCTGGAATTCAGGAGATCTGATGTAGAATTCTGCTAACACACTTCTGTCTACAATACTGGCCAAATCCCTAACACAATCTTGCAGAAACTTCTAAATGAATTAGGAGACTGTGACACATTTTTAAAGCATGGCTTATGCACATGAAAGCCAGCATACAAATGTCTTCAGATGGCAGATAGGATTCTTATTTTTTTTGACACCTTGGTGTGTCCAAAAATTCCATTCATCATTGTCCAGATATTCAGTTGAAATTTTGTCCTAATTATCTAAGCTCAACTTAGCCTAGACCTATAGATCCAGGCTTAGATCCTTTCTATACATGACTTGGAAATTCAGGTTTTATTGTAATGGATGTTAAGCATTTAACTACCTAGTGAAATTTTCAAAAGTGATAAATGTTCAATTTTGTTAGTTAGTACCCACATTTTACAGCTTGGCCCCAGGAACTTTTGAGAAAAATATCTTTAATTTCTCTATGCCTCATTTCTTTGTCTGTAAAATGAACCTATTTTTCATTTTTTTTCTCTCTGGCCTTTCTCAAATTGTAAACTCTCACCAGGCAGAAATTGTCTATTCCTGTATGTCTGCGCATCACAATGGGACACTGTCTCACCTGATGCGTATTATTTGTACCAGAACATTGTTTATATCTCCTAGGTTGTCGTAGTTTATTTAGCACATTCACTTTTAAGGAAATGCTACTTCAGTTACCATTTACAACTCTTAGAAGTTAAAATAAGATAAAAATATATCAAAAAAAGGAAAAAAAATGAAAGAATGAAAAATGTAAACTGTTACTGGGAAAAATCTGATTTCTTTGTCTGCAGGAGTCAAGATTATGGAAAAGTTGACACTAAAATTTAATGCTGGGCTATCCAAAGTAAAGAAAGGAGACTTAAAAGACAGAATTAGAAACTATACAGATACTACTAGGTAAGTAGTGAGGGTTTCAGAGGTGTTCACTACAATAGTATTTGCCACAAAGTGCTGATTACTTTGAAATGACTTCTTCATTTCAGGGACCAAATGGGGAATAAACTGTTTGGTAACTGTAAAATATGGGCATCTCTCTCTGAATAGACGTGGTTTAAAAAATGTAAACAAACAGCTTATGTTGTCTAACCCATTTCACTGAAAGCAGAACAGGAGTCTACACCAAATGTACTACTGGACTTTGGTTGTAGCATTTGGCATGCAATGGGCAGTGATCTCAAAGATATAATTGATTAACAAACAAATCTGTCCTTTCAACCTTGCATAATTTGTGTCATTCCGTACAAATGTGCCACTTCGTCAAAGACGACCAACTTCATCCATATCAAAACTTCAGCAAAACTACCGAACAATGCACCAGCAACAAAGCCTGAAATCAGGAACTTTGTTCATGGTCCTTCTGAACACGTTTGCAGAAGAAATCAGAGACATGAGTAAAGTCTTTATTTAATCTTTAGTATCCGCTTCTGACTGCATAAATATCTCCTGGCTACTGATTAAAAGTCTGCCACAAAACTGAACTCAGAAACTTTTAAGTTTCTTTTAAGAAACTTGGTATCCAGCAAGTGTCGGCATCAGGAAATTCAGGGGGGAGGAGAGGTTGTGAACCAGTTACAGGAAAAGAATAATGAAACCTGGGTTTGGCTACAGAAGTTAAAAGTCACAGCACCTAGGGATATTGCAGCAAGATGATTTTCTTCAACATACTTTAGATGTTCTTAATATCCCTGTCTTATAAAGCTTCTATGGATAAAATATAGATAGAATATTAGAAGAAACCAATTGCTAAGAGACATACTCCCTTATTCTTTCCATATCCTAGACAGTTCTATAAAAATCATAAATGAAAAATGTATTCCCTTTTAACTCAACAGGATTTTTGCCATTGATCTGAATAAATTCAGGTTTTCTCTAGATCATCTAAATGTTACATTACCTTTCTGAGAATCATTAATTAGGACAATCTTGCTTCTGGCAGAAGGAAAACAGAACCTACTCTAGAGGTAATCATTGCAAATACTACCTTTGTCAGGGAGAATCACTGCAGGAACTTTCAAAGAACATAAGACACTTAAAAGAGATCTTGCTGCCTCTAGCATTCCCATTTCCTGCTGGTGACTAGAGGCCAAGAGTAGGAGACCTTGCCGTGAATGCACACAAGCTGTCTGTCACCCTGTGGTACTAATCACCAACCTGAGAAACAGTGGGTCAGCTTCTGCAGGACCTGTTATCTCCTGGTACTCTGCAGACGTTTAGCCCTAAATGCCAAGCTTAGAAATACACTTGAGAAATGAAATAGGTTACCTGCATGGAGAACAAACACTGAGACTTTCGCTGGCTTTTATTACTCAATAGTCACTAATGCATATCTTCCTGAGGGTGAAAGAATTTTCCCCAATTCCAAGTGCAATACGAAACACAGAATACAGAATTTGGCTAGAAATATGCAGAATATACATTAATGTATTTTAAAGTGTACATGTATGTAGACATGCAGAAAAGAATCAAGTACTTTTATATGTCCAGAACTGCATATTTATTGTTCAAGTTTCTTTTTAAAGCTCATAATCTCCTTAGATTTGAATTTGCAAAATAAGATGCCACTATGAAAAGACCAAATATTGCACTTCCTTCTGTACCAAGTGAGAAGCATCTCCTCTGTGCTAGCCCATTAGCACCACCTCCAGCAGGGACTGCAGCTTGCAGTGTAGTAGCTATGGCACACGGTTATTAAATTCCATTGCAGGCACCACAGTGCTCTGTACAGAGCTGGATAAATTACCTCCTGCTACATCTCCAAACACTGCCGTATGGGTATTTAGTACAGGCCACACTTGGGCTTGCCTTGGTGGGTTTCTAGAGTCAATATGCTTATGCTAGCCCCTTCAAATCCATTCAGTCCTACACACTAGGAAGTCCAGTGGTAAGTGAATAGCTTCAGTTTCCCTATTGCCGACCAGATGGTTCACTGTCATGATGGTATCAGACAGGTGTTTTTTTCTGTGGTACAGGTACGTAAAGCATAAATACACATTTGCATCACTCATTTACATTTCTGCATGGGTGTATTAGACGCAGGCACACACTCACATATATATGTTAAACGCAGTTTTAAAGTCACCACACCAGAAATACACACTTGGATTCAGATCTAGAATTCACAAAGTAAAATGTAATATACCCACCTTGTGACAGGGAAAGAAAGAATACGTGAGAGATCAGAAATCCAGGACAAAAGGCAGAACGACTTTCAGTGCCTTTCCATTAGAGAACATTACTATAGAAGAAGCTAAGTCTTTCATGCCGGTGAGTTAGTTTTTCAATTCTGTCAGAATTAGAGTGATAACCTTGAGTTCTCTCTACAGGGATTTCCTTCTTCCTTTCACTATTTTTGTGTCTGATTCTGTGGCTGACTATTAGAGATGCTATTTTGTCTTGACCCATACAACATCTGAAATGCCAAAGCACCTGGTGTTGTGAGATGATGTTAAGTCACCTCAATAGGTTTCATCTCAAGTTCTAATGAGTGTGACAAAGTACAAATCCATGGAGAGTTTCCTGAGTTTTGGTAGGCAAAAAAAACATCATCTGTGAAGGTACTTTTGCAAGAAACTACAATGTGCATAGATGAAAGAAGATTGACAGAAGAAAATTACAAAATAAAGGGGTTTGCAATTTCAGCTAAGGATTCGGCACCAAGTATGTTTCAGATATACAGGTATACAGATATTCAGATATACAGATATCTGCAACCTGGGGACAGGTTGCAGATTTGGTAGAGGATCTGGAGATTAGTTTAGCTACACCAGCAGTTAGATTTTGAAGTATTTTGGCTTTACTGCAATCAATGGCAGCTCTACTATGGACCTGTGTAGGGTATTTCACCCCCTGCCCTCGTAAGGTTATCTATGCTAAGAGGTACTTGTGTGAGAGGAAAGTTAACCAGCCCAACCCTTTTCAGATTAGAATTGTCACCAATGCATTTACTTGTCATTGTATGAATACCATTTGGCCTGGCTGCAATCACATTTTCAGAAGGGTAGATCCAAATGAGCTTACTTGATTTTAATGCTTGTCACAGAGTTACTTTACCCTTCCTGCCACATGCCTTCAGCTCTCTTTGGTTTCACCCATCCATGGTTATTTTTTAATCTTTTAAGATGACGAGATCTTTGGGGAAGCAATTGTCCATTTCCTCCTGTGTGTTTTATAGCACCCAGCTAATTCCCCACTAAGATAAAATACAAATACTCAGCATCATAATGTTGTTACCCCATGTATAGTTGCATTATCTAAGACCTGAATTCACCGATAATTTTACATTCATTGCCTCACTCAATATGTTTCACAGTGTGCCATCAGGAAATGATGCCACAGACTATTTTTTCTTTGCCGAATGATGCATACTCACTTAAAAACATACACCAAAACAGCAGTAATGCAATGTAAAAAATGTCAATATTTTGCATTTAATTGGTTTGCAATATTCTAAGAATTGTGAGATGAATGGCATTGTGGTAATTCATTTGTGAAACAGTTCCAGCCTCAGTATGTTTGTATCTATTAGATGTATTATATAACGCATGTCAGAAATTTGTAGTTGCAAATTACATAATTTCATTTTCAAATGCAATAAAAAATAGAAGTATTACTAAAATATCCTGGACTATGAAAGAGCACGTTCTAAATCCTTGCTGTGCCTCAGCCAGTCTGAACAAAGGTCTAATGAGTTTGTGAGTAGTGTGAAAAAATCACTGATTGTCTGACTAGCTGACTGTAGGGCAGGAAAAATCCTATTCGTCTAGGTTTGATTGAAACTTGAGTCAACTGTCAGTGCCCACACAAGCCGGAAAAATAGGATTAAAGG